>APFE031027739.1:212683-279957 GCA_000404065.3 Pinus taeda | reverse complement strand
CCCAATTCACCCATAAACCTTTGTAACCAAATCATTTCTTTACTAGCCTCTATAGCAGCAACATACTCTGCTTCTGTTCTTGAAAGTGAAACAACACTTTCGATTTTTGAAACCCAACTGATAGCTGTTCCTCCAACAGTAAATACATATCCTAAAGTGCTCCTCCTGTTATCTCTGTCACCTGCCATATCTGCATCAACATATCCCTGTAGGGAAATGTTTGAACCACCAAAACATAATGCTTGATTTGTGGTACCTTTCAAATATTTGAGAATCCATTTCACTGCCATTCAATGTTCCTTTCCTGGATTGTTCATGTACCTGCTTACAACTCCCACTACATGTGCAATATCAGGCCTTGTGCAAACCATTGCATACATTAAGCTTCCAACTGCTGATGCATATGGAACTTTAGACATATAATCCATGTCTTCTTGGGTCTTTGGGCACATTTCCTTGCTAAGTTTGAAGTGGCTAGCAAAAGGTGTACTAACTGGTTTTGCATTGTGCATGTTAAATCTTTTCAACACCTTTTGTATGTACTCATTCTGAGACAATGTTAATTTACGATTTTTTCTGTCTCTAGTTATTCTCATACCAAGGATTTGTTTGCAGCTCCCAAATCCTTCATTGCAAATGAATTTGTCAATTTTCTTTTGAGCACATTTATTTGTCCTGCATGTTAGACCCTGCAACAAGCATGTCATCTACATACAATAACAATATAATATAGCTGCCATCATTTTGCTTTTTCAGATAAACACAATGATCAGAGTGACATCTAGTGTAACCTTGTTCAGACATAAACTTGTCAAACTTTAGATACCACTGCCTTGGAGCCTGTTTTAAGCCATACAAGCTCTTCTTCAACCTGCACACAAGTTTCTCCTTCCCTTTCACTTCATATCCTTGTGGCTGTTGCCTATATATCTCTTCCTCCAAATCCCCATGGAGAAAGGTTGTCTTTACATCTAACTGCTCAAGATGCAAATCTTCAACTGCCACTAGACTTATAATAGTTCTGATTGAAGTCATTTTAACAACAGGAGTAAATATTTCATCAAAATCAATACCTTTCTTCTGTGCAAACTCCTTCACCACAAGTTTAGCTTTGTACCTCTGTTTTCCTCCATCTTCTTCCTTCAGCTTGTAAACCCATTTATTTTGCAATGTATTTTTACCTGCAGGCAACCTGACTAAGTCCCAAGTCTGGTTATGCATTAAGGAGTCCATCTCTTCTTCCATGGCTACCTCCCACTTCTTCCTACTTTCAACCTGCATTGCTTCTTCATAACATTCGGGTTCACCGGAATTAGTCAACAATAAATAATATAATGAAGGAGAGTATCGTTCAGGGGGTCTACTTATCGTGGTAGATCTTCTAACACCGCTTTCAGGTGTTTGGGGTGCCTGTTGCTGTGGTTGTTGTTGTTGTGGTTGTTGATTATTATTATTTTCAGGCACCTTTACTTTTCAGTGATTTCATCAAGAACTGTGTATTCCTTGTTTTCTTTTTCCTGTTTCTTTTCCTGCAACTGATTCTTATACAAGACCTTTTCATTGAATATTACATCTCTGCTCATAAATATTTTGTGATTTTCATAATCATATAAGCGATAACCAAAATCATTAACACCGTATCCAATAAAGGTACATTTCTTTGACTTTGCCTCAAGCTTTGTTCTATTTTCTTTATCAATATGGACAAACGCCTCACAACCACAGGCTTTAAAAAAGAGTAGTTTACCTTTTTACCTGTCCATGCTTCTTTCGGAACACCACCATCCAAGGAACTTGAAGGCCCTCTATTATTAGATAAACAACAATATCTACAGCATCTGCCCAAAACTGTAAAGGCAATCCTGCATGCAATCTCATGCACCTTGCATGCTCCATGATTGTCCTGTTCATCCTTTCTGACACACCATTTTCTTGTGGTGTTCTTGGAACTGTCTTCTCTCTGTGAATTCAATGCTCTGAAAAGTACCTATCAAACTCTTTGCTGCAATATTCACCTCTATTCTCTGATCTGAGACACTTCAATTTCTTTCCTGTCTCAATCTCAACCAAAGCTTTCCATTTCTTGAAAGTATCAAATACATCAAATTTATTCTTAATACAATAAATCCAAAAAATAAAAATAAGAAATGTAAAGATGGTATATCCTAAAAGAGAATAAAAGGACAAAAATAATGAAATGGTAAAAAAAATTAAAAATGAACCCTAAGAAAAATAAAAGGACCATGAAAGTGTGCAAGTCAAAATGCCACTACTATTTCACTTTTTGTATAAATGATTTTGTGCAACTTGTTGCTTATGCCACAATCCATGGTAACAAAATAGTTTAATCTTGGTTATTCCATGTTTTGAATTTCATGCTTAGAGATAGAGAATAAAATCTGACCAAACTGTTCAATCTTGGAAGATAAGTAGATACGTAGAGTGAATAAAAGGAACTCAATAGTTTAATTTGAGCCCATGGATGTAATAAGGATAGACTTAGACAGATTTCCATTGTAAAATAAAAGAAAAGATTTTGATAAGGGTTTTCCAGTTTAAGTGCACCCTAATAAAAGAAGAAAAATGGTAGGAAAAGTAGGTAGGGTAAGTAGATGAATGGTTGCACAATTATGTATGATGAATGATTATCCAAATATCAAGTCATATACTTTCATCATCAAAAGCACCTAAAGATATGGATGACAACGAAGACATTTACATCATAGACAAAAGTCAAACTAATTAATCTCCTCACTCATTTTTCCCCTAATAGTAAGGACTAAAGGCACCAACAACCTGAAATTTAAAGGGGCTTAGAGCATTTCTCTGACTTCTAGAGGGACCAGACCCTCGGCCCAATAACTTGTAAGGCCTAAGTGTTAAAACCCCTCCATCAAAATTAACCCCCTCCATAATTCATTCATTCCCTTTAAATCCTTTTCCCAGGGTAAAATCTCTCTTTTACTTAGGAAAAATAAATGGTTCTTTATAAACCCCCCCCCAAACACATTTTATCCTAAGTCATAATGTTGGATGACGAATGCATTTTCAGAAACATTTACTTAGCGCATTTTCTTTTCCCATGGTCATATTAACTTTTAATTCTTATTATTTATTTAACTCCTGAAAAAAAATACCCTTTCCTGTATTCTTAATAAAAATCCCAAAATAAATAAATATCCCGTCCCAATGGTTTGAAAAATAAACCATAATAAAGTTAATTAAGCTGGATTAATTAATCAAACCGCAATTAATTAAGAGCCAAAACTCCCAACGTATTAAAAATGGATTAATTATTCACCTGGATTAATTCATAGCCTCTCCGCCAATACAATCATCCCCAATATAATTAAAGTCATTTAGTTATGTTGATTATGCCATCGGGCCCCCTCCATTAACTCCCTGACACTTTCCGTTGTCGACTGTCGTTTGATCTGTCTTTCCTCATCCAACGACTCTCGCTCATATTGCGCGGGCCTTTTTGTTGAATGTTAACCACCCGCTACAAGCTTCTTTGACTTTTCGCCGATGCTACATGTCATTCACTTTGTTGCATCACACGACCCTCTACAAAAACCACCAAATTCCCAAAAGCGATGCGATCAATCCTGCTTACTGCCTCCACTAAACGACAAAGTGTCCCATCGGATAGTTGACACCGACTGTCATTTTCCCATTCACCCACCAAAAGTCATTGACTTTGTGCATAAAAAAAATACTCATTGTTTTCCATTTTTACCGAGAAAAAAAACTTCTTCCTTCCATGCATGCATAAAGTACGTCCAAAGCAACAACTTACTCCCAACCGACAACCACCATCAGTTGCTAAACTCCAGGCCACTGCAGACTACTATGCGCATCCAACAAAGCATTCACCATAGCCATTTGTCCCTTTAGTCAACCATAACCAGGTATTTACCGCATTTCCTTCTCAGAAACCCTATTTTGGTACTAAAACCTCCACCAAATTACTCTAAACTCAAGTGATTCAGTACAATTAAGCTGTATGTTAGCTCCAAGGCTTTCCTAAGTACCCTTTTATCTAAAATCCTTGAAAACCCCAACTTTCTTCCTTGAATACACAAGAACCAAGGATGGAAGCCCCTGTTGCCCTAAATTTCACGCCAATCACTACTCCCCACAGGGATTTGGACCACCTTCCCTTGGCCGATAAAGATTTTCAAATCAAGGACCTTACTTTTGATAAAACCCCATTGAAGCTACACTGCAAGTATCGGGACAATTATCTGAAAAATGCTGATAAAATAGGTCTTTGGGAGTCAAACCTACCTAAATATCAATTCCCCACTGTCCATATTTTCCTAGATATTGTCCATCAATGCCATGCAAACTACGACCCCAATATGAGAGCTATAATGTGCCCTGACCAAAAAGTACTTTTCACCATTATAGCTAAGTCTATAAATGAAATGTTGCAATTACAGCCTGGCCAGGACCTCACTCCCCTTTCCATTGCCGATTTACTTGAAAAATATTCAAGGCTGTCCAGTTCCGAAATTAACCAAGTTAGTCAGACTTTCATGGAAGAAAAATACAGATCAAAAGGCCCCCCTCCTTACATGTCATGCACCTTTACTAGTCTGGGCAGGGATATTGTCACCATGTTTGATTGCATTCTGGGTTTTACCACTAATGAGTATGTAGATGAAATGACCTTTGCCTACATGTCTATTTTCACCCCTGGCTAACCTCTTGTAGGCAAATTTGACTATGCTGGATTCATTGTTGATAAGATGCATGACCAATTCATGAGATTAGAGAATGAGAGAGTATTTAAATATTCTTCGGTCCTGTATCATCTTTTCCTCTTCTACCAAACTGATAAATTCCCTTTCTCTGCACAAAATCTTGACACTAGAGGGAATCCTAGGTGAGTCATCTTCTGGACTTCCATTTTTCACAATTCACCTTCTTCTCCCTATCCTTATACAAATTTCATTGATAAATTTGTGCATCCGGTAACTGCCATGTTGATAGGAAGTCCCCCTCCCAAAATTATTGATGGTATTAAGAGAATTCTTCGGTTATCCAAGCAAAAAAATGTTGGGGATTGGTACTTGTACCAGAACCATACTAAGATTAGAATTTATGGGTGTGAGTTACCTCCCTTTAAACTGCCCAAATACCTCCCCATGTGATTATTTGCCTTGGAGTACTATAGGCAAATGATCAATTCTGATGAAATCCACTTTATGAAGGCTAAGAAGAAAGCTCAACTAAGGATAAAGGATCACCTAGGCCCATTTATTTGCAACAATAGAAAAGCAAGGAAAGAGGTAGAGGAAATCCTTGAGAGATTGAGATTGAAAAAGAGTTTCATCTGGCCTTATGATCCTCATAGCTTCATCTATGATAGAATATAGAAGCAAAAACTATCCCCCTACATCCATCATAGAATTACATAGATAGAACAGTATGCAAATCAAAATGAATGGGTGGAGGGAACACTTATAGAACAAGATAGTACACAAGTTGAAGTTAGAAATGTTTTGAAAGATATGGAAAGAAGATTTGATCTGGATCCCTTTCTACAGGTGCCTATAGAATATTCATAGAGACCAACACAGGAGCATAGTGCACAAACATTAGGAAAACCAAAGACTTCAGGACAAGGAAAAGATTCAGGGTCACAAAGTATTTCTGAGGAGTTGACTCAAACTGATACAAACATGGGAAACCCTCTAGTATTGTAGACCCCTCTTAATGAGGAGGAAATTAAAAAAAGAATTCGGAATGAGTCTAGCCCCTCTACAGTGCCACTGGACTAGGTATGTGTAAAGAGGCAGAGACTGAATCCTTTGTTCGAGTAGGAATATGAAGAGACAAGAAGTGAGACAATGCAGACAACACTAGCAGGGGAGACACCATCTACCTCTCAAACACAAGTACTAAGCAGGCAACAAAGTGTAGAAGTGTCATCACTAAGGAAAAATTCAGAGCAGAGCGAGGGTTTGAAAGAAAAAGTACAAAGAGATTAAATTTAGGAATGAGAAGGTCAAAGCTCAAACCTATGCCCAACATCTAAAAATGGCCCCTAAAAATCAAACAAGGTTGATGTCAGCCTTTGACATCAAAGAGGGAAAGATTCAGATGAGCTTTTTGAAGCGAACAATAAAACAACAAAATCCATGGCTGATTATTTAAAAAAAAAATTTGAAGTTCTTGCGAGAGACATCCACCCAATTGATCAGATTGAGCCCCATAAGAAAATGGGTGAGATGGTCTATTCCACATTGACCAGTAAAGCCATCCCTGCACATTAGTTGCAGAATTCTTTGAGTAATACTACATCACAGTTATAGTTGGAAAAAGCCTCTTCTCAGGCTAAGGGCACCAGGATAAAATCATTAGAAGACCTAGTGATTGAGTTGGGACATGATCCCAAAGATGTTAAAGCAGCTAAAAGATTGATAAAGAAAAAGAATGATGATAATGCTGCACTCAGGAAACAACTCAAATTCCCTCCCCTCCTACATCCACAAACTATAGAAGTAATTGAGAAACAAAATGAGGAAGAACTTATGGAATTGATCCTTAAGTTGAATGAGCAGTTGAAAGAAACATAGCAAGAACTAGAAAAAGCTTTGCAATCCAAACAAGGTGAGCCGACCACCATTTCTCAGACTATAATACCCATAATTTCTACAACAGTACCATCTACTATTGCAACATCTTTGGCACCCAACATTCCCCTAGCAACAACTTTGCCAGTAACAACAACAACAAGTACAACAAAAGAAACAATAACTTCAACAAAGAAAACAGAGGACTTAATAAAAATCCATGGAGGAAATGAAAATCCAAGCAATTGAAATAAAGAAACTAAAAGAAATGGTTACCAACTTGGAAAACAATTATGAGCTATCACAGATTAATTACACTGAAGAAGAGAGAAAAAATAGAAGGATGAATAAAAGAATCAAAACATTAGAGAAGGACTTAAGATTGGCAAAGCCTCTGAGAGATATTAGATATATTTTATGGACCAATATCATTGATTCCATTAATGATATTTGGTCTTCTATCCAGATCATTTTTGAACAAATTGAGTTAGTTAAACTAGCTATAGAGGCTATACAGAAGATCGGGGAAGAATTGGGAGAGAGACCTGAAGAGGCAACCCAATTGATCAACTTCCTGAATAGAAAAAGCAAGCACTAATTGGAACAATGGGATATCGAGGATCGAACTGCTACTATGCTTGAAATTAAGAAAGTTCTTATTAAAAATAACTTAATGGTTAACCTGGAAAAAAGATGTCAAAGTATTCAAGAGGACATAGATGATTTTATGTTAAAATATGACATTCTAAGGGATAAAGGACTTCCAAGCCCATTGGTCATAAATGACAAGCTGATGACTTATGATGACTACATTGAGAAACTGCACAAACAAGCGAGAAATCAAGCCAACTCTTCCAAAGTGAAAGCACTACCTACAGGAAAAGTGTTGTATAATGGTTTGGAAAATCTTTTCTATATTGAGCATGAAGTGAAACACTTGTTTACCATTCAGCCAATTTTGCTAAGTACACTAAAGCTGACAAAATATACAGGAAATTGATTAGGATGAAGATACCAAATGAAGAATGGTGGACCAATATGACCGATATCCTATAATTTACTATGGTAAATCTAAGGTAAATAGAAAATATTTACTGAGGTAAAGGTTGGTAAACAGGTAAAGAGTATCAGTAGGAAAAAGTAAGCAAATATCCACAACACAATTACTAAAGCAACTCCTGCTCATTCATAAATAAAGGGACAAAAGCAATCAGTTTTCCATTTGTCTCTATCTTTTTGTAAAAGACATTTTGTATTCCCTATAATAAATCTCATGTGGTTATGAGATATTTTGATGTAATTTTTGTATAAATACTTCTCCATTTGAAGTATTTTCAGTGGATTCTATAACATCTCTGCAAATCTATGCTATCAAACTAAGAAAGCTTTTGTACTCAAATTTGGATTTTTGCTGGAAAAGGAATGAAAATTGAGGACATTTCATCAGATTCCTATGCAGTATAACTACAAATAAGTATTCTATCCTCATGATTTTATGTGCTTTCTATATGTTTCAATGTTTCATGCATCTTAAATCTAAATGGTAAAATAGTCAAAATATATCAGAATTAGCTTTATTGCTCTTTGCTATCAACAACTTACCATTTCTATGTTTTCTTCTAAATTATCTTGATAAATGAATTCTTAACTACTGCTCTATCCCTGTAGTTTTTCTCTAATAATTCCCTGGTATAGGATTCTTAATTTCCCTTTGCTAGTTGACCTATCTTCCTTTCCACTTTTTAATCCTAACTTGAGGATTCTTGATTACCCTTTAGTTTTGAGAAGAACTATCATCCATTCAAGCCCCAAAGTTTGTTTTTATTCTGCTATCTTGCTTGTTGAACTCATATCTCAACAATTTGATTTAATCCAATGAATTATCCCTGATTGACTCCATAGCCCAATGGCCTAAAAACCTAGTTTGCCCATTTGTTTCAGAGCTCCACCACTCTCAATCAAACAACCTCACTGAACATTAATACTAGCCTAAAATCTTTTCAAACATAGCTAAATCATAAAGAGAGAGCCCTCTCTAGACTTAGGTGGGCTAGCACCTGAGTCTGAAAGTTGGTTTGTAGTTACCTTGGATCCTTTACTTCTTTCAATACCTTCTAAGGAAAACCTGAGTGATAACAGTGACTATGATATTTTCATCATCCCAGATAATTTCTAGACGCCTAAAGTATGCATGGGAATCTAGGGCCACTACTTGACATTTGCGTCTCTAATTGTTGGTTATCCCGGATTAAACGACACTTGATATTTTAGTTTCCTGGATCATCATTATGGAAGGTTGCTTCATGAACCACTCATTCCTCTGGAGCCTTTACATTCCTTTGCTGCTAAGAACCCTCATATCCCATGAAACTATTTTTATAATTAGGACTTGTTGGATCCCTAGAGTGCCTCTGTGATAACCCTAACTTGTATTGAATTCAACAACGCGCCTTCCAATTCCTCTAACAACTACAAGTTGCTCTTATAGCCTCTTTTCTTCTCTTCTATGTGTGGCTTTGTTGTGTCTTTCATCAAGTATGTATATACTCCCAAAGTTCCATTGTTTCCTAAGCCCAAGTTTAATCTAGACGTGACATGCTTGTACATGCGCACCCCATTCAATGAAATTGATGCTCTACGAGAGTGAAAGGGCATTTAAATTTCCATGCATTCAATCTTTCCATAAAGTTGAGCACATCCAAATCCACGTCCTTAGATTTTTCTAGAAAAGAATCAACTCCCTCAAGGACATTGTGAAGGAATGTGGGGTGTAAGAGAATCTATATGGAGGAATCATGGGAATACATATTAGTGAATGAGGGATTTACAGTATGGGGTGATGGGGTTTCTATAGAGGATGATGGAATATCCATAAAGGAGGGGAGCCCAATCAATATTGATTCTTCTTAATTTCAATCAATGCTCAGAGGCCTTCAAATTATTATATTACAATGATGCAAGTGGTTCACATATGTTCTCTTCCATGCCTTTTTTCATTAGAGGGTTTTGGCATCGGGGGATGGGGGATGTAGGGTTTCAACAATTACAGTCCACCATAGTAAATCCCTTATTTATTGATTTGGGGGTGATTGAAGGGTATATTTTAGGGTTAATAAGAGACAATTATGGTATAATAGGTCATATTTATGACACCTCCAACACCGGAAGGAATGCTTTCATAGTCAAGCATTTATTTCTAGAGCTCATCCTAGTAATAGATATATATTGATTATGAGAGGGGATCACAAATTTTCATGTACATGCATATGAAGGAATAGTATATATACATGGCTTGATTTGCCACTTTAGAGATTTTAAAAAAATTCCCTAATGCATTCTTTATCCCAGCCTAGATCTCCCTGTCCTAAAACTATTGCAGTAAGGAATCAAACTTGATGCATGCCAAAGCCACCATGAAATTGTCCTTGTCAGGGATGCAAAGCTTAGTCCCGAATCTTAGATAAAGCACAACTGAATTAAAATAGTATGTCCTATTCTTGAACACTTAGTTTTGATCTTCTAAACTAACAAGGATTATTATGAAAATAACCCTTGGGTCCAAGTTCGAGTTTGATGTGCCCTTTAGGCTTCCATTTTTTATAAACAAAGGGGAATAATACTTTTTTGGGTGACCATATGCCAAATTTTTTTATTATAAGTGCATAATTCCACATGTACTCTATGTATTCACTATTATGATTTGGTCAGGCCTCAAACATGCGGTCAATAACGGCTTTGGGAAAGAAGCTTCCTAGTCTCCATTTCCTCACATGGCTAGTCGACTGATGTTACTCTTGCTAGTCTCCATCCATCTTAGGACTTGAAGAATTGGTTATAGAGGTCGTAGGCTATTATGGGATTCTTCCCTCATAAATAATCCTACTATAAGAGAGGCTGTTGCTCCCTTCGTTGGCACTAACCATAAAAAGAGTGGCTAGAGAAAAGAATTCAATCACAACACTTAGGGTTTGTTGAAAAACCAAGTTTTGTGGAGATTTTTACTTTTATACATTGTTTGCATAAAGTACAACATCAAATTACTATAAACATTTGAAATCAAAATTAACTAATTAATAATCAACATTAAAAGGATGTTTTGAATTTATATTTGGAAATGATTAATAAATGTTAACCAATATTGATTTTGATGTATTCTATTTATACTTTTGAAAATAAATTTTATAATTCATTTGTATATTAATATATTTTAAGAAAATTTCTAAATATAATTTTTCTAAATTATTTTCAAGTTGTTTTAAATATTTTTTCAATGAAACAGTTATGAGACTAATTATTATAACTCATTTATACAATGTTTTTCACAATTCCACCAAGTAGAGCATGTCTCTGGAGACTTGAATGTGCCACAACCATAGACATAATATGTTCATCTATCACTTGAGCTCAACTCCTTCGAATAACATAATTTTAATTTATTATTAATAATATGAAATGTTAATTTTTAATGATTTATAATTTATTATTACTTTTTTAATTTTTGTTCATTAATAAATTATAAAATTTCATAATGTGGTTACAAACATGTATAAAGATTTTAAATGATTCATTTTCATTTCATTTCCTAGTACTAGAAACGTTTTCTGGGGTAATAATTAATTTTCATTATAAATTAATTTAAAAAATATAAGTTGTGTTTGTTTTTGTATTTTTTTTGTTAAATTAAAAATATTGGCTTATCCCAGGCTTGTGGTTTCTCAAGCCAAAGGTTAAGTGTGTAGTCATATTAGGACTCACAAAACATAGCGGATTTTCCAAGGGGTGTAGAATAGATGGTGATGAGGTGTATTGTTAAGACATTATGTGATGTGAAGGTCACCAGTTCAAAACTCCATAGGAGAAAATCCAACCATGTTAATGGTTGTTGTGACCTAGTCTGAGTGTGATCCATGGGTGATTTTGGTAGCTTATATGCCCCTCAGTCACTATTTTTTAAGACAAAGGTCAAGCGTGTAGTTAGCTTAGGACTCACACAACTTAGGAAAAAAATAAAATAAAAACATTAAAAAAATTCTTTAATTTAAAATATTCTAATTCATTATTTTTAAAATATATATTTTTAATGTACCAATTTAATATATGAAATGATATTAGCTCAAGTGGTTTAGTGAATAATTCATTTTTCTCCAATTGCTTGGGTTCAAGTCTCTTACCATCATTTTCTTTTAAATATATTTACTATAATACTTATTTTCCATTGGTTAAATGAAATCTTTCAAAAAGAATGAAAAACAACCCTAAAATGATGGAAGCGTATTGTTAATTTCAAATAATTCTATTTAATAAACATTACATATTTTTATTTTAAATTTTTGAAAGATTATGTTGTTAATTAATTAATTAATTTTTAAGTTAATTTGTATTTCCTCAAAATAACACATTACCTCATCCCATCCATCATAGCTCACCCAATATAAGACAATACATTTACTACAGTCCTGGTCTCAAAGCCCAAGATTCACAATGGGTTTTTTCTCTTACGAATATTAGTCCATTCTGAGAATTTATTAGGAATAGATGTAGAGGAGACAATGACACCATTTATTTTGCGAAATTTACAATACCGAGGGTTCTGCAATATTTGGTGTTTCCTTAACACTATCCAAGTAATCAAATTATTGGAAACGTTTTTTCTCGCTCTTTGATTAATCCAAGTTTATGGACGAATCTCTTTCAATTTCAGTCAAGGGTTGGACCCCCCATATAAGTGATGAACTAGATCTACATGTGGTTCAACTAATTCAAAAGGAATTGATTTAGCAGTAGGATTCTTCTATTGTTGCATGTTCTCCTTCTTGTGACTGAAAGAATTCTTAGGACCTTTTGTATGTTTTGGTTCTTACCATCCATGACTATTTTCCTTCAGATCCAGTTGGGGATAATTCCCTTAAGGAAAAGGGAAAGAAATCTGAAGTTGACCCGGTTATTGACATATCTTGTAGCAGAAATAAGTGCTCTCTTAGTATACTAGGTGTGAATAAAATCTGCTCCTCCACTTGAGGAGTATTTTATTAGGAAACCCTTTACTGATATCTAGTTCCACACATTTGTGTGCAAATGTGACAATACCCTTCTCAAGCCTTCAATGTTTGTCTTAATGAAGCAACCTCGTAAGTTTGCTACATCTACTAAGATGTCCAATTGTATCAAATGAATAGGAAGTTTCGAAAGCCTTACATAGAATGGAGTTGCCATAGATGTCATGCGAGGAGGATTAAAATTAAGAAACCATGGTTAAAATGAGATACTAGATTAGCCCCAAAACTAGGGTCCTTGATAAAAAGCTTATGGAAGTCCTCTAAATTTCTGAAGAGTACCATAGAAAATCATTTCAATGAAAAAAAAAACTTTATATTCGAGGATCAGTTATGATGCACCCATTCCTAAACCACAAATTCCAAAGGCCAAAATCCATTAAAATGACAAATAATCACCTACTATGCATAACCTATAGAATCCATGTTGGACACAGTTTTATCCACTTCAAGAGATTGAATGTCTACAAAATGATTGAAAATAATTGTTGCCTTGAGAGATATTTGTGGTTTAGAGGCAAAATCCATAAATTAAGGGGACCCTTAGGAATTCCATACTAAATAGTTTCCAACTACCACCACTATAAAATCTAGTGGCATGAATATGCCCATTTCCACACACACAAGGTGAATGAGGGGGATTTGAATATCGTACCTCCTAAAACATAATACTTCACTTACGTGGCCATCATGAGTTGATTTTCTCCCTGGGGGAAAATAATAACAATTATTATTACTTAATATTAATGCCAAATTATATCATACAAATAAAATAAAATAAAATAATTCATTTTAATATTATCATTCTTACGACTTCCTGACTTCTAATTCCTCTGCAAAAGGAAAACGGGTTCTTCCCTACTTATATTTCAAGAATGTGGGCCAGCAAAGATAAAAATCTGAGAACATGGGGGTAAATTCAAATGCATCAATTGTGTTAGAAACAATGGAAGCCAAGACACTATTGAGAGGGGGGTGAATCAGTAGTGTGACAAAATTATACAATCCATCACAAATTACACTTTTCAATCACTTTAGAAACCTCTCATGTAATCAACATCATAACTTAGTCATGTAAAACATAACATCATAACCAATATCATACACATGTGCAACATATATAAGACATCAACCTTCATTTTCTTTCTTTGGAAAATACAAGCTTCAACTTGCTATTACATCATTTCCCTTCAAGCTTCTACTTTTAGGTTTATTAGTTGTTGCTGAAAGGAACTTCAATCTCTACTCATTTATTATTTTTCATAGGAAGGGGCTCTTGCCCTTGCTCATTTATCAACCAATGCTAAAAGAAGCTCTTGCCCCTTCTCATTTATCAACCACTACTGAAAGGGACTCTTTCCACTGGAGTGCAAGCTACCATTCACTAGCCATGTTGATTCATCTTTCATCCATTTTCAAACTCAAATCAATAGGACACTTTATTTTCATAAACAAATAAATTGCTCACCTAAAATACTCACCACAAAAACCATTAAAAAACCTTCAACAATTCTCTTATTAATGGTAAAAACTTCTATAGATAATAGCATCATCAATCCTTATAAATAAAAGCCTCTTTGCTAAATACGCTAGTAATCCATTCACCAATTCATTCTCTGCCTCTTTAAACACCTCTAAGACACCAAAATTGGTCTCTGATTCACCCTTGATGCATACAAACACTATGCATATTGTTGCACCAACAACATCCAACACATGCTCACAACCAACATGGTTTCACACACAATTACTCATCTTTCAAATTCAATTCTACTTATAAAGACTTTTGGGCTGATATTTTTGTTTAATTAACTTTAGTTCTCTTGCACTTGATTGCTTCCATGAATCTTGTATTTTTCCTTTTTCTGCTTCTATCAAGTCATCTGAATGGTTTATTCAAGTTTTCAATAACTACGTACTTGCCACTGGAATAAACTTTGATTTTAACTATCAATTTTCACAATTTTGGAATTTTATCAGGATTTAACAATGCTCCTTCTAATT
Organism: Pinus taeda; assembly: GCA_000404065.3. NCBI lineage: Eukaryota > Viridiplantae > Streptophyta > Pinopsida > Pinales > Pinaceae > Pinus > Pinus taeda. Next base: position 265,316 of record APFE031027739.1, on the reverse strand, counting down.
CTGGTGCTTTTCCCAATTTAGCTATTCAACCAAACTTGTCTATAGATATTTCCATGACACCATCGAAACTTCAACTTGTTCATGCCTATTTTATTCCAATTTTACAATGTGTTGAGGCCTTGAAAATTGTTGCAACAACATGAGGGAAAACCACCTGATCGGGGACTTGAATACCGTCCCTTTTCCTCTTGGAATAGTGCCTCCGACTGGATATAATGGGACCAGTTTGCCAATAAAAACGTGATAGAATGGATAATGTGTTTAAAAACAAAAGCTAAGTGATAGATGGGGTGGTTTATAAACTAGAATAAATGTATATTAATCTATCTATTACCGAGGTTTAATTATGTTTATGCGATCTAGAGTAATTGTCCTTAGTGTATGGTAATAAAGATTGATCAAACACTTACATAAATGAAAATATTTTAAGATAATTATTTTGATTAAATATTTAATCAAAATAATTGATGAAACACATACCCCATTGAAATAAAATTTAGAAATTGCTTATATATGTATTAAGGATGGCAATTCTAGCATGTTCAGAAGTGAATTAATACAGAACTGCATTAGACGATACATCTATTAAACAAAGAGAAATGACTATCAATTCATAAACAAAACATAAATACAATGCTAAAAGTACTCGATGTATATTACTCTTCTCATGAAAGAAATAGTTCCGATCTAGTCTTTCTTATTAAGATGGTTCCAAAAGTACGAAAGTGCAAGCTTCTAAAGCCTTCTCTACAAAACTTCAGGACCATGATCCAGTCGTTCTACTAAGTCAAAATTCAAAAGTATAATAGTGCAAGCTTCCAAAGTTTTTTTTTATAAAATTTGGGGACCCTTTCTTTGTAGACATGAAAGGGTTTATATAACAAAAATAAAGTATAAAAATAGACAATACATGAATGTTATGAGGAGGTTAAAACAACTCTCCTTAAAATAAGTGACAAAAATATAGAAATAGATGGTGTTGAAATGATGAGCTCATGAATGCAATTATGTCTATTCTTTCATTCGCTACTTGAGATCGTAAATATACATCATTGGATAAACTTCAGGAGGCTGACATGTCCTCATGTGTAGCTCTCTTGTGTACACTGCATATGAAAGCGTGGAAAGCGTATGGGTGGATGAGTCAGCAAGGCAATGGAGCATTAACCACTGACTGTGTGGCTTCACAAGATATTTCCAATACACTTCCAAGTTGAGTTTGGTTAACTTTTTAATCGCTTCTTCCTTTGATTTTGAAGTTTATTGTGATTGCCTTTGTAGGACTTTGATATCAAGAAGATTACGAGGTGGGAATTCTTGAATAAGGTTAGCATTGTGTAGGTTATCATTGATAGTTTCAGTGATGTTATTTCAAGATTGGTTTCCCTGGAGACTTCTCTTTCTTCCTATTTCAATTGAATTTCGTAATTAGTAAAGAGGATTTTCTTGTGAGATTCTCTATTCTAGGAAGGTATTCTTCTACTCTACCTTTTGGAGTATCCTGCCTGTTATAAATCATGAGATTATATCATCAATTTCATTGAAAGTCACCCTCATATTAGATGATTGATTCATTAGTGAATCACTTTTAACACACAGTGGATTGATCATAGATAACTTTAGATAAAACAAAAAATTGTTTCCTTGATAACATAGTGCTTAGCTCTAATGATTGCTTTATAAAGTCGTCCACTTTAGGATTGTCCTTCAACTGATCATGTGAAAACTAGAGCTGTTGGATTTGGGCATCCTTAGTACTGGTCTCTACCTGATATTGGAGCTTTAGTTGGTTAAAGCTCTGCTAGAGTCGAGATAATTGTGTCTTTACTTGATGGTCAATACTTTGTATTTATTCTACCAACTGCTACTCTAATGGTTGAATTCTCACTTCTTTTTCCCTGACCAGTTGTTGAACCTTTACTGCTTTGTCAATCATAGAAGATACATAAGCACCTGCAAACTATGTCAAATTTGTAAAATTCTCTGAAGGATTAGTTAGTGTATCCTTCCATACTATCTCCATAGGTATATCACCAGGAATGACTACTGATGATGGATTTGTTCTTCTCCTTTTCCTATGTCTTTTTATAACAATCCGATGTTTGGGACTATGAAAGACGTCAAGAGGAGGGATTTATTACACTTTAAGGACAATTTGAGATGAAGGGACTGCTGAGATGATCTCAATTTCCTCTATAGTGACAATTTTATTAGAATCCTTATTAGTAAAAAAGCTTTGTCCAGTGTTCTGGGGTGTGCTGAATGTTTTCTCCATTTGAATATTTTTAGCCCCTTGCTGTCCTTTAAGATGCTAATTAAGATATTTCCAAGCTTCATCCAACTGATTCTTGAAGGGTGTTTCATCAATATGCACTTCTGTGGATTTATCTTCCACTTGAATATCCTTGGAAACCTTTTCTAAGTTCTGTTCATAATTCTTGTTTAAACTCTTCTCTGAATTCTACTATGAATTCAGCTCTGAACCCTATTCTGACTTCTGCTCTGAATTTTGCTTTGAACCTTTTTCCAAGTCTTTCTCTGAGCCCTGTTCTAAATCCTTCTCTTCATGGATAATAAATTGAGGAATTCTTAACAGATCCAAAGGAACATTTTGTAGCCTTCTTTCTCTATATTCTTGGAATTGTGCTACCCTTTCTGTATTCAGTTTCAATGTAGCCAGATGCTGCACTTGTGAAAATAGTTCAGCGGATTCAAACAGATCATCATATTCATCATCTTCATGACTGAATTGTCTAATTTTCACTTGGGTAGTAAAATTCTATGCAATTTTATTGGGATCAAATTGTCTGCCAAGAATGGTAGCAAGATTCAAACATGTAATATTATCAATTTCAAGCGCAACATGCTTGAAATCATGTAGAGAATATACCATGCATTGGATAGGGAATGAAGTCCAAAGAAATTTCTTGGATTCCTTTAGGGTCTTTGTCAGCCCATCCCCTATAGTTTGATAGGCAATCTCCCTAGACAATAGTTTATTAGGGACATATAATAGGAGAACATAAGGAGGTGCCAAACTTCCATAGAATTTAACATAGGCAAAAATATCTTCGCTAAACCACCTTCCTATTGGTATGAAATCAATTTTGGCCTCTTCGGACAGTCTCGGGGCCCTTTTGTCAAAAACGTCTTGGTGAATTGGCAACATGATTCCTTGACAAGTTTTATAGAAATGGGCGTGGAAATTAGGTTCCCACAAGATTTTATGATATATATGGATCAGAGTGGGATCTTGAATCGTCCATTCCTATCCCATGGTTGGAAACTAGTAGTAAAATAGACCACATCCATGATATATGCACTCATAAAGAATGGTGGAACTACTCTGGTGGTAACATACCGATGTTCCTAAATTCTTGAATTTGGGAGGCAATGTTATTTGAAAGGATAGTGCCCCATTCCATTATATAAGAATCGTCTACTGCCTTAATAAGAGGAACCCATTCAACTGAGAACTTAGTTATATTAGGGTGCCCAAACAATATACACATCATAGCTATGATATAAGAATAGGGAGTGGCAAGAGAATATATAGAGTACATACCTGATTTCTCATGCTTATGTTTTTTTGGGTAGGATATCCATCATTTAATTGGATTTGATGCTACCTCATTCTCACTTGCAAAAAGTTTGAGGAAATATTTGTCATACACCTTTTGTGGGTTAGGTATATGGTACATTTTCTTCAAATCTTCAGTTTTAAAGGACCCGATGACTGTTTTTCTTGAAGTCAAGAATGCCCTATTGGAAATGTTGATATTCTCAATTATCCATTTTACCATATCGGTATCAGGAAGGATCTTGGGTTGAGAAATGATCCTGTGAAGAAAAGAGCTGGTAGCTTCATAGTTGGAGGCTTCAGAAGATGAAGTAGCATCTACCGTTGCCACTCTTTGAATTACCTTAGGTCCTTTGCTTTCAAGCTGTTGATACATGGATTCCCACGAGGATGTTCCACTGTCTATTGTGCATGTAGTGTTTGAGAAAAGTGAGGGAATTTCTTTTACATCGGAAGTAGAAGGTGCAGATTGTGAAGTCTCCATGGCTTTCTTTCCTTTCTTTTTTTTGGTCATCCTGTTACACAACGTCTTCTCGGGTTTAATCGGCAAATTGGAAACACAAAAGAATGCAAAGAAATAGGTCTGAAATGCTAAAGTGTTTGAGCATATAAGGCTTGAAATTATGACAAGCATAGTTTAAATGTGAACAAATCTATATACAGGTCATCAAATCACCTTGGGGTTTCAAATCATAAATATCGTTAGAAGTCTTTAATAACTGAAATCATGCCTTTGCATTATAATTTATTATCTCATTAATAGATCATATCACAAAAACCTTTCAAACGATATTTAGAACATGCTTGCATGTGTTTTCCTTATATGCGACAACGATATCATTATATCAGTTCTTTGGCGTATGGGAACTCCGTGATGTGATGATCGTGATATCGCAATTGGAGTTTTTTGGAGTAGAGGGGAATTGATATAACCAAAGGATTTTTTGAGATTGTGAAATCGTGATGAATGAAGTGGCATTAGAGTGAGCCCGACTGATGATTAATAATTGCGACTTTGCCTTTGAGTTATTCATTCATATGATTTTATTAAGTCATTCCTTTTAGCAAGTAGATTTATCACAATCAGAAGATCAAAAGTGAAGGGAGCGGCGAGCCTTTTGATAGTTTGTGATTCACCCGAACATGACATGTTTATAGATTGCGTTAATTATTATATCAGGTTCGGATAGTTTATCACATATTGCAATCAGAATGGTCCTCAGGTTTTTATATATTGTGTTTGCTATAAATTTGTGATGCAGGAAAGTTACGATATAAAGTGGATTTTTAACAATATCCAAGCCTTTTAAGTTTTAAGCATGTCTTTTTCTTGGGGGCTATTATTTATCGCATCACAAGTTTTGAAAGGATAAAATAGGGAATTGTTCATTAAGACTTGCGAAATGCGATATGTCGGGATTTCTTTAGGGCAAGCTCATTCGAGTTGTTTAGGCCTAATGAAATTTGGATTTTCTTATTCAAAAAGTTCAAATTTGTCCTTTTTAAAACCCTAAACTATTTTATTTTCTTATATTCTTTAAAATTTAAAGGGTCCTTCCCAGATGCGAGTGTTTAAACGCACTGGTACATTGCAACAACCATGGGTTGGCAAGTGGCGAGGCCACCTGGACACCCACGCTTCCACCCAGAAGGTCACCACCGAAAATAATGGCACATTAATGCACTGCATGGGCTGAGGCTTCATCAATTTAGGTTTTAAGATGGCCTCTTTAGACCGTCATCCCCCTGCTTCGCCTCCTCTAAACTGCAATTGTCTCCCTGTTGCTGCAGAGCCAAGCTCGCGCATGACAACGGGGAGACGCTGCCAAATTTTGTGCTGCATTGAGATGGTGGATGGTGCACACTTCTCACAGAATATTTTATGTTGCCTTCGGACTAGTTCTTCGGTCTTGAATCTTAGCTCTGAACCACTGATTTCTACTCCTTCTTATCCAATTGCCCACTCATTCTTTGGCTTTTATCTTTCTCATCCTCATCCGCTTGTTTTTGCCCAGGAGAACATGCCTCATCTGCACCATAGAATGTGCTATAGGAGGGGCAGTAGTAGAGGAAGAACAAATTTCCCCCCCCCTTGTCCCTCCCTGACGCGTCCCACTCTACTCATCCTCCCCTTCAACGGCTCATTTCTTTGGATGCTACCCAGCCACTTGTAGCTGTTGGGGACGAGCTCAGACTGCAGGTCCTCGGCCTGTGATGCTACTCCCCAACCTCCTATTGCCTCCGTTTCATCTTTGCATCCTAGCCATTCGGCTCAATTTCAATTTTGCTACACTTTGGAATGTCCCTACATAATAGTGACTATCTCGGTGGCATTTAGAGAGGAGCAACAAAAATTTGAAGACCTAGCCTGCAATACTTAGGCGCGGAACACCACCAGTAAGAGAAAATCTCCTGGAAGCAGCTCAAGAATGCACAGAAGCAGCGAAGCAACTCAAGGACGCACAGAAGCAAAGAAGGAGCTCAGGGACGCACAGAGGTAGGTCAAGAACGCACCAATCTAGGCCGCTTCAAGAACATGGAAGAAAATCCGAGAGATAAATAGGATGCAGAAGAAGAAATGGAAGCATACAGGTGTCTGACAGTGGAAGAACCTCCTCCGCCTAACGACACTTAGATGGTCAATGTCTTTTTAGGTTCTGGGTTCCTAGCTCTATTTGGGTGTTTTTTATTATGCAATGTTGTTAATTTTGTTAATTGTTCAAGAAACTCTGGTACTACAGGCTGTCACCCCTGCGTGGGCAATAAAATTTTATAATTTTGGACTGGATTCCCTAGTGAGGGAAGTCTCTTTCAGTTGTTGTTGTTAAACATGGCATATTTTGGATGTGCTCTGTGGAGGCCGGTGCCTCCTTGTACTATTTTGTTACATTAATAGAATTAGTCAAATTTAGAAAAAAAAATTTAAAGGGTCCCCATTTATTTATATAATAATTTCCTAAGAGATTTATATATAAATAAATGGGGGCTTGTTGCATAGCACAACAATTGGCCATTCACTGGAAGAACCAGTTATCTTTGATTTAAATTGATAAAATTTCTAAAACTTTACTAAGTAAAAATAATTCAGGAAAGGAAGACTATTTTCGAAATATTTAGGTAAATAACATTACTCTGAATATAAAAAAAACTCATTTAATAATAATTCCTTTTAAATCCTCTTATAGATGAAAATAATTTTTGTCTATATTAGTCTTTAATTGGTTGTAAAGATAAAGTAGGGGGCTTTTTACAACTTAGCATTTTAATATACTCATTTGTCATAGGTAGAGCCACTGATTTCAACAAGCGTTCATAGCCTCGATAGGGTTACCTTTTAACCATCAATGATTCAGAATCCTATCCATTTAAGAGTGTAGTCTTTAGAGATAATTTCAAAAGTATATGTGTATTTCATTTTTTTATTTTTTATTTACTTTTCTTTCGCCAATTTTTTGCATTACCTAAAAGCAATTGTCCTCGTTTGGTGACCAGAAAGTGAAAATGCCATTCACTGGTCGCAATTGAACTGAAAAAGAGGGCTCGTGATGAGATCCCTTGTATTAAGATTAAAATAATCATAATCCATTACCTTGGTTTGATATTCAATGTTGGTAATGTTAGACTATTATTTTCCAATGACCATGGTAAGCAAGCTCGTGATGAGACCCCTTATACTTTAAGGTTAATATATTTTTGAATTACACTTAAAAAAAATTAAAGTTAATGGATGGGGAGAATCATTGACTCCTTAAGAGTTTTCGATGACAATTTTAGAGTTGGAGATGCTTAGCTGTAAATAGTCTTTACTTTGTTAAAGATAACCTTTCTTGACTGATAATAGAATAAAAGGATTTTATAAAGTTTGAGGCTTTAAAGGGTTTACAACTTCAATGGAAAAAGAAAATTTTAGAGTTTTTTTATACTTATCTAATTTTCAATGTTGTGATCATTTCCTTAAGAATTCCTACTTTTAAAGCGAAAGATCATAAAAAGTTTTAAGATATTTTATTGTAAAGCCAAAAGTAATGCTATTTAACATTATTTTCTAAGAAAACTAAAAATGTAAATGCAATAATGTTACAATAAAAGATATCATCTTATAAGAAAATATTTTTTTCAAAATAAGCCCATTGATAGAGAAAATCTCTCTTTCTTGATAAATCTTGCAATATGTATGTTGAGGCCTATTTGTTCAGCAATTTGAAATGGTCCAAGCCACATTTTATGGAATTTAGTATGATTTCCTTTTTCCTCATGTGCCTTGTCCCATTTAAGGACAATATCACTGATTTGAAAAGATTTTGTAGAAACAAAACTTGCATCAAAAGAAGATTTGATTAGTTTCTCATGGTGAGTATGTGTAAGCTTGGATTTGTCTCTTTCTTCTTCTAATTTAAGAATTTGAGATTGTCTTAGTTGTAAAGAAGAAGAAGATATTTCTTCGATAAATTTGACTAGGGATAATGAGGGAAGAGCTAGATTCAAAGGGATGATAGCCTCTTTCCCATATACTAGAGTGAAGGGAGAAGTGCCTATTGAGGCCTTCTGGGTTATTCGATCTGCCCATAGAGAAAATGATCCAGGAGCATCTTGTCAGATCAGTTACACAGGTTCAGTTTCATCGTCAGCATTTAGTCTGGTATCATTTAGCCTTGACAATGTTGGTTATGGTTCAAGTTGTTTAGGTGATGTCTATGGTTTTCATGGTGTTCGAAGGATGTAGTTTTGTACCTCGTTGTCGACATGTGGTCAGTTCTGCTAGGATTTGGTTGCGACAGATTTGTCGTCATGTGGTGTCATCACAAATGTATCTTTGTGTCAAAGACATGTGTGTGGGTGAATGTCACTTTGTGACAAATGGTTGTATATGAGTCTTGATGTAAAGTCTAAAACCTAATCCTAAACCCTAACCATGCATTGATATGTCAAAAACCTAAGTCTAAAACCCATACATAAGTCCTACACCTAAACCCTTGTATTAAACATACATTAAAAAAACATCAAACCCTAAACTAAACCTAAAGCACACTAAAATAACTTTTCCCCAAGTATAAACCCTATGTTATCAACTATCGGCCTATATAATACATTGCAATTCAAACTATGTATTGAACATACATAAACCTATGTTTATTACCATCTTGGCCTGATGTAATGCGTTACAAAACAAATAATAGTCCTAGACTGCACAGAGTCTCTAACTACAACAGGCTCATGTGACCGGATAAAGGGTAAGCCACTGAGGTTTATAAAACTATCCAGCCTGACCGCAGCGGAAATGTCTGAGCTGACCGCGGTTGACATGTGAATAGAGATTGATAACCATCGGAGTTATGATACAGGTGAGCATGAAACCGTAATGTTTTAACCACCGGAGCACCATCAGCTGAGACTGCCAAAAAGTAGCTATTACATGCTGGCTGTCTCCCCTCCATGTGGTTAGCAAACCATTGATGATTGCGCCCTTATCCAAAGTCCATATTTGGGTTTTGTTACAATTTTGTTTTAAAATTAATTCAAAGCCCATGTATAGTCTCCCTAGGTTTCAAAACATGGTAAGATTGAGACCAAACAAACCCTGAAGTTAGCTCATTCACTCATAAACTTAGCTCGAGGAGGTTAGAATGTATTCCCAGGGTTTAAAAGGATGTTTTTCTCATTGAAGTGGAGGGGAATGGTTTTGAGTTTCATGTGCAGGTTCTGGAGGGATATAGACTGTTTTGTTTTTAGTGTAATAAGAGCATCCAGAGTCAAAATAGGGAACCATGACAGGCGTTGGAAAGATGGATTATAGAGATATCTTATGATAGTGACCAGAAGTGCTTGCGTGCACATTCAGTTTGGTCAAATTTCTGTGTAATCGATATCTTCAGTTTGAATCCTAATAAAGTAGTCGTCCATCTTGAAAGTGGACCCAGAGACGTAGTCCATCAAGGATGAACTACGTAATAAATCTTGTTGTTTGGTATCGCTGTGTATTTGTTGTTTTCACTTCTGTTTTTCAACTTTCTTATGTTTTCTCATCTGTCGTAAAGTCTTCTTCTCATGCAGTTCTCACGGTTTCAACACTTTAAGTTAACATTCATTTCACTGTTGGCATAATCAATTCTATTTTGGTTTTAATATATGATCATTTCAAATCATATAATTTGGTATTAGAGTAGGTTGCATTTGTAGAATTTTCCATTGAATGTTAACTAGGTCAAAATCACAATGTGGAGAAGGAATTCTCGAGTAGATTGATCTAGAGATTAGAAAATGAAGAGTCATTCATAAGTTGACCATGACAAGATCTGATGCAGGTGAAATGCCATAAACTAAGATGAGTGAGGAACAGTTTCAACAAGCATTCTTGACTATGCAACAAATGTTGGGAGAACTCTATGAAGTCAAGAAGGTCAGAGATGCAGCTTCTTCTTCAAAGACATTGAAGAAGGATAAAGGTAAAGGCAAAGCTGATAAACCACCTTCACCTCCATAATATCCATCATCATCATCATCTTCTTCTTCTTCTTCAAGTGCAGAAAAGAAACCTAAGAAAAATCCTCTTTTGAAACTTGATGTAAAATTTGAGTTACCTATTTATGATGGTGAAATGAATCCTGAAAAGCTAGATAACTGGATTAAGCAGTTAGAAGTGTAATTTCGTATTCAGAACATTTCTGAAGATGAAATGAAACTTCAGTTAGCTACACTTAGATTGGGGGGAAAAACTTTAATCTAGTGGGAAAGTAAAACTCAAATAGATGTAAATTGAAAAGGAAAATTCATCTCTTCATGGTCTAAGTTTTTAAAAGCTCTTAGTAAACAATTCTATCCTTTAGGATACATGTAGCACGCTGTTATTGATTGACAACATTTGAGGCACGGTAAAGGGAAAACTGTTCAGGAGTTTACTTAGGAGTTCAGAAAGAAAGCATTGGAACTTGGTATTTCATTGGATACACGTGAAACTTTATTAAAATACATTGACAATTTACATTCATATTTGCAGCATACATTTTTGATGTTTAATCCTAATGATTTTGATGAAGTGTTTTTTCAAGCCATACATATTGAATCAGGTGGCAAACCATTCAAGTTTTCATCGCAATCATCCAATGAGATGGAAATCAAAGATTCCATTGATAGTAAGGGGAAGAACAATTCGAAGAGAAAGAAACCAGTGATAGCTCAGAAGGAAAGACCTACTTGTTCTCATTGACATAGAATTGGTCATGATGAATCCAATTGTTGGAAAATTCATCTAGAACTTAAGCCCAAAAAGTTCCTTAAGGAGAAGGATGAAAAGAAGGAAATTCTAGTAGTCCAGCAAGATCTAGGTTCTGATTTAGGTAATGAAAGGAGGATAATTGCCATGGTTACCTCAGGTAAAAAGGTTTGGCACTGGTTCAAGTTCGAATACTATTGCATCTTCATCAAACATAAATAATTCAAATGAGGATAAAAGAGTTGAATTATTTAACATAAGGATAACTTCTAAGCACACAAAGATAGATAAAATGTTTGACAATGGATCATAGTCCAATTTAATATCTGAATATTTAGTTAAGAATTTGGGTTTAGAGACAAAAAATCATCAAAGACCTTATCCATTAGGATGGATAAATAAATCAACTCAGATAAAAGTCACAAAACAGTGTCGATTGAGATTTTCCATTACAACTAATTACATTGATGAAATGGAATTAGATGTGGTTCCAGTAAATATATGTGGAGTTGTCTTAGGAAGTACTTATCTTTATGATCGTGATGCAGTGTTTTACAGGAGAGAACATAATATCACCTTAAGAAAGATGGGGTTGAATTTATTGTCAAGGCACATCAAAGTAAAAATCACTTGAATTTATTTGTTGCTAATCAGATGAAGTCTTTAATAAGCTCAAATAAAAGATTTGTAATCATGTGTGTAAAGGAAAAACATAAGAATCAATAGGATGTTTTTCAAGTTATGAGTCTCAGCTTAAAGATAGTTTGATCAAAGAGGTAGAAACTTTTCCAGTTATATTTAAAGAAACCAAACATCTTACTCATAAGCAGGGAATACAACATGAATTACAGTTTTTGCCTAAAGCTCCTCTTCCTAATGTCAGAATGAATCAATTCAGTACAAGTTTGGAAATTAACAGTTACATGGATGCAAGTTAGTATTGGGGAAAGTCAGTGTTACATTTCTCTTGTATGGTGTCACCATTTCATGTTTCAAATAGTTTGGAAGCCTCTTTTCAAGTGGAGAGGAAGCCTATTTGCCAAAGATTTGTGCCAATTCTTTTGGCTTTGATCAATTGTTCTTTTAATAATTCTTATGAGGTTCTTATTGGTTGATTCTGCTAGACCATTTCCTGTGGGGTAGTAGTTAGTAGAGTATCTAAGTTTAAAACCCCTCTTAAGAGAAAATTCAATCATATTATTTACTGAAAAGAAATATTCACTATCAAACATAAGTGCATTCAGTAAGCCAAATCTAGTAATAATGAACTGATCAATGAATTCAATGATAACATCTGAATTGGCTACCTTTAGTGGAACTGATTCCACCCACTTAGTAAAATATTCTGTAGCTATAAGGATATACTTATGCTACTTAAAATAATGAGGAAAAATCTCACTTATGATGTCCAGTCCCCATTGTTCAAAAGGTTGTTCAATGTTGACGGTGTAAGGATGGTTTTCATTGTCTTCGAGTAACAGTTTGACATATTTTGCATTTCCTCATGTATTCATGGGTATCCTTGAAAAAAGTTGGCCAATAGTACCCAGCATGTAAGATCTTATGTGAAGTAGTATATCCTCCAAAATTACCACCAGCTGGTCCATCGTGGAGTTCCTGCAAAACCTTCTATGCTTCAAACTTTTCTAGGCAGCTTCATAATACATAATCATAATTTCTTATAAATAACAAATCATCAACGATTTCATATTGATTTGATTTAATCTTAAATCCCTTTTCCTTTTGTGATTGAGTTCAGAGGGAGCATATCCATTTTTAAAATAGAAAATGAGATCAACATATTGGGACTTCGAATTGTTTAGGCTTACCTCATGTGTGCAGTACTACCTAAGTTTTCATCTACTGGTAGGTTGGAAGCTACTGTAAGCAATTTGCAAAAACCTTTTCCTTTGACAATTTTGGCTAGTTTAATGTCAATATCATATTCTTGCAGGGTTGTTACCCAATTTTACCTCTTTTCCCGTAATTTCCTTTGCATAAGAAATTGTCTCACTGTTGAGAATGGGATGATTATTTTAGAGTGTGTTTTTAGGAGAAAAGGCCTGAAGTGCTTTATAGATTTAAAAACAACAAAATCTTGCTTCTCCACCTCTGAATAATTTAGTTCAACACCTTAAAAATTAGAACTAAAGAAAGAGATGGGTGCTTCAATTTATTGATCATTAAGTTGTGTTAGAACAACAACATAAGATGTTTGAGAAGCGAAAGTGTACAAGATGAAATGATTAGAAAAAATTGAAGTTGTTAAAGAGGGAGCATTCATAGTGGCTTATTTAATTAAATTAAAAGCTTCCCTTTCGTAATGGCAAAACAATTTGGGAAAGGTGAGGGACAAATCCCTTAACAAAATTTATCTGACTTAGAAAGGATTGCATAGACCTTTGATTGTGGGGCAAAGGAATTTCAGAAATTTCTTTTATTCTATTGGGACCGATACAAATGCCCTTTTTGGATACAATAAAACCTAAAATCTTACATTCATTTACAGAAAAATAAGATTTCTTTGGATTTAATGAAATTCCATACTTTTGCAGCATTCAAACATCTGATTCAAGTCATGTAAATGGTTGTTTCTCTTCTTGGAGTAAACAGTTATGTCATCCATGTAAACAATAACAATTTTGTTTATCAGACCCTTGAAAGCTATATCCATAGCTCTTCGGAAGGTTTCCCCCGCATTTATTAAACTAAAAGGCATTTTTTGGTAGGCATAGGTAACCCATTTAGTCCTGAATGTATTCTTTAATTTATCATCTGGGTGGACCAAGATTTGTTTATATCTTGAAAATCCATCAAGAAAAGACATTAGTTTGGAACCAGCTACTGATTATAGTATTTGTTCCATGGTTGGTAATGGGAAATTGTCTTTCTGACAAGCTTTATTTCTAAAATCTATAAATACGAATGTCACCATTTTTTTTCTTGACATGTACTAAGTTTGAAATCAATTTTGAATTCTAACAGGAAAGGTAATCTTGGCTTTAAGGAGTTTATTCAGCTTAGACCTGATTTGGCTTTCTAGATTGGGGTGAATTTTTCTTAATTTCTGTTGTACTGGTTGTCATTGGATATCATGGGAATAGTGTGTTGTATGATGGAGGTATCATATGTTTTAAGGTTGTCGTAGCTCCAAGCAAAGTTACTTTTATATTTTTTTAACAAACAAATAAAGGCTAATCTCTCATCAAGTGAGAGACCAAGTCCTAGATTGATGTTTTTTGGTTTGATATCAGTTCCAAGGTTTACTAGTTCAAACCTTAAGGTTAAACTTTTGAGTTTAGAATTAGTAACCTTCTTAAATCTGTCTTTTAGATCATAAAGATCTTAAAGTTTTACTGCAGATTTTGGTATGGGATTCTCAGTGGATTTATGTTTTAAATGATTATCATGTTCATTTTCATCAATTATCTGATTATCATATGATCCTTCAGATCCTAAAAATCTTAGTATATCATCATCGTCATTAAACACTCACAAATTGGTGACATTATTAGGAATCGATGGTTGAAAAATCAATTCTATGGAAAACCTATCTAGACTGTAGTCCTTTGATGGTATAAGCCTGGATGCTATATTACGCATAAGGTTAGCACTTGCATTTTGAAGTCTAGGGATAAGAGAGATGTTGAATGCTAAAAAAAGTGAAGTAAGGTCCTGAACCAATGATTGGTAATGTTTTAAATGCCCGGAGAGACATTGAATGGTGTTTATTACTTATTTGATAACTATTTCAAAATCTCCAAATACTTGAAGATATTTGATATCAAGACCTATTTCTTTATACAAAACTTGGACCAGTGCCTCATATTCAACAATATTATTTGTGCATTCTAATTCCAACCTACATGTGATCTAGGTTGATATGGTGGCCACCTGCCGAGTCCGCTTGGACCCCCACCATCGTTTTGTAAGTTTTTTGTTTTCTTTTTTGTTTTTGTTTTTGTTTTTTGTTTTTTGTTTTTTGTTTTTGTTTTTTATTTTTGTTTTTTTGTTTTTGTTTTTTTGTTTTTTGTTTTTGTTTTTTGTTTTGTTTTTGTTTTTTGTTTTTTTTTCTTAGTTTTGTTTTTGTTTTTTTGTCTTTTGTCTTTTTTGTTTTTTGTTTTTTGTTTTTTGATTTTTTTTGTTTTGTTTTGTTTTTGTTTTTTTATCTTTTGTCTTTTTTTTTTGTTTTTTGTTTTTTGTTTTTTTGTTTTTTTGTTTTTTTTTGTCTTTTTTTTGTTTTTTGTTTTTTGTTTTTTAGTTTTGTTTCTGTTCTTTTATTTTGTTTTGTTGCTTTTGTTTTTATTTTTGTTTTTGTTTTTGTTGTTGTTGTTGTTGTTTTTGTTTTTGTTTTTTTTGTTTTTTTGTTTTTGTTTTTTTGTTTTTGTTTTTGTTTTTGTTTTTGTTTTTTTTTGTTTTTTTCCTAGTTTCCTTAATTGTAGCACAATTTACTATTTTTGGTAGTTTTTCAGGTCCTGAACTTCCACAACCATTTTTTGGCCTAAACGACGTTTTTTTGGCAGTATGTTTATGAATGATTTCATTGAAATCATGTTTTCGGTTGTAATTCTTAGAGAGGTATTTCTAATGAGATATCATGCATGTCAAACAAAGATAATATGACCAACTTACGACCCCAAGAAGTTGGCTGCCCAACTCACTCCAACAAGGCCCATAAACTCTTGGTGTCACATCTCCTCGGGTTAGGGTTTTGGTTGTTTAGGGTTTTCTCTTATTGTTGATTAATAAAAAAGGCCCTTGAAACTCATTATAACACTGTTTAGAGGCATGTAGCCGCCACATATCTTCTCAGAGCTAAGCTACCATCACCCGAGCTAGTCTCATTTCCATTATGTTTTTAAGCATATTTCATTATTTGATATTAATGAAAGGAAGTGTTATATTTGCTGCATCTCTGTATTTATGGTTCTATATGTAATTTGTTGTGTTCCTGTTTAAATTCAGATCAATGGTATAAGAGCGGTCTACTCTTTCTTTGCATGTCCTCAACGAGGTCAAGATATAAGGATTTAGGGCTCGAACTGCTCAAACCGTTGCAAGGTCAACCTCGTAAATCCCAACAACCTCCCATGAGGGAAGAAAAGAAAGACGAGGGAGCATGATATCCTATCAAAATATTTCTCAAGGAGGCCCTCAAGAAACAAAGGAATGCAATGATGGATAACTTTGTTGATATCCTTCAACGATTTCCCACTGGCGGTGCATCCACATCCAACAGCCACTCTGGAGGATCCACACCTTTTAAGCTACAAGTAAACTTTGACATTCCCATATTTGAGGGTTAAAAAGATGTAGATGCTATAGATAAATGGTTGAATCTCATAGAAGGATATTTTCTGTTCATGAATTTTCCAGTCATGAAAAGATTACTTTTTTCTCTTCTTAAAGCTGCCCCCTATGTCAAGGACTGATGGGAAACCTATTGTGAGTAGAAGGATGAAATTACAGCCTCACTGTTTTTAGCCGCTCTCACTTGGAATTCATTCTAGTACACCATCAAGGAGAAGTACTACCCTGTTGGGAGCTATGAGGAAAAATACATAAAGTGGACCACACTGTGGCAAGGAAGGAACCAAGATGTGCCAAAGGTTACCAATGTTTTTCATACCCTTCGCACAAAGTTGGGTATCAAGGATTTTGAGAAACATTTGGTACTCAAGTACCGTGACTGCCTACATAGGTACATCCAGGATGAGATGGAGTTCCTGGACATCTCCTCTCTCAACACGACATTTTGATACACTATCAAGATTGAGCATAAGTTTAAACAAAAGAAGCGAGACTTTGGATCTGCGAATCTGAAGCAAGGGAAAAGTGCCCCCAAACTGCACAACAAAGACAAAGATAAGGCGGGACAACCCAAGACAACCCACCAAGGCCACAAGAAAAGGAAAACACTATGAAGCCAAAGAAGGATACGTGAAAGTGGTGTGAGTTCCATAAGAGCTCCACCCACAACATAAGTGAGTGTCGGGCCAAGCAGTCACTAGTGGCTGAGCTGAAGGCTTCAGAATCACATGCATGTTCTAGCTTTGAGTCAGATCCTGACAACGAGAATGATAAAGGGAAGTCAATTATTGATGTGGAGCCCATCACCACTGTCACCACCACAAAGATCCAGAAGGAGGAACCTGAAGACCATCAGAGGAGGAGGAGTATCTCTTCCACTTCAAGATGTGCGTAAAAGGTTCCTAGCTGCAGTTCATTATCGATAACAGGAGCCAAAAGAACCTCATTGCAGTAGAGGTCATGAAGCGACTGGGCTTATTGACCACAACACACCCACACCATACACCATTGGGTGGCTTCACCAAGGATGAGATCTGTGCGTGAGCCAACAATGTTGTCTTCCATACAATATCAAGCCCTTCACGGATAAGGTATTATGTGACGCTTCTCCCCTTAATTTTTGTGATGTATTATTAGGCCAACCATACTTATGGAAGAGACATGCTATGTATGAGTCAAGGCCTTGCACTGTTATTGTTAGATTGGGAAATAATTTGTACAGGATACCAGAGGTAGCACCGCTTACTGCCATCTCTTTAGTTACTGCAAAAGAATGTACTAAGGTCATTTCAAAAATCGGGAAATTTGTTTTCCTGATGTTACACCCTCAAGGAAAGAAGAAGACGGTGGCCATGGCCTCCAGATAAAGCCCCTCCACACAACAATAATAGATGGACAAGGCCGTGGAGGAGTACGAGGACATATTCACCTCCCCCAAAAGGGTGCCTCTGCACTGTCAGGTCAAGAACTCCATCAATCTGACCCCAAGTTTGTCGTTACCCAATGGACCAATCTATCGATGCTCCATTTTATAGAACGATAAAATCAAGAGGTAAATTTAGGAGCTGCTGCAGAAAGGTCACATTCGGTCTAGTTCATTGCCCCATGGGAGCCTGATCGTGTTGGTATAGAAGAAGAATGGGACTTGGAGACTTTGTATTGACTATTGGGTGTTGAACAAGATCACTATCCAGAATAGGTACCTGATCCCATAGATTGATGACCTTCTGGACCAACTCAAGTGGGGAATATATTTTAGCAAGATCGACTTGAAGTCCATATATCACCAGGTACCAATCAAACCCTCCGATGTGTGGAAGACTACCTTCAAATCCAAGGAGGGCATTTTCGAATGGTTGGTTATGCCTTTCAGGTTGAAGAATTCTCCTACAACCTTCATGAGGTTGATGGATGACATCTTATGACCATTCACCAAGTCATTTGTAGTGGTATACTTGGATGACATCCTGATCTTTAGCCAGAGTTGGGAAGAGCACCTCCACCACATCCAACAGGTTCTCTAAACACTGCAGGAACACAAGCTATGTGCCAATTTGGAGAAATGAACTTTTGACATGACCCAAGTTCAGTATCTGGGATACATTATTGATGAATGGGGGGTGCAAGTGGATCCAAACAAGATCTAAGTCATTCGGGATTGGCCAACCCCAACCACTCTGACAAAGCTCTGCAACTTTTCGGGTCTTGCCAATTTCTACCATAGAGTTTTGTTGTGGTTCTATCATATCACTTGTCCCTTGAGTCAAGTCACCAAAGGAGGAGCAAAAGAAAAATTATTTTGGTCTGAATCTCAATAGAAGGCATTCACAGAGTTGAAATATTGCCTCAGCTCTCCACCAATGCTCACATTACCAGACTTGCAACAAACATTTGAGATTGAGACAAATGCCTATGACTATGCTACTGGGGTAGTCCTTACTCAATAGGGGCATCCAATGACATATCACAATGAGACACTTTCAGACACAGCCTGTAAGTATCCCACTTATACAAAAGAGATGTACTCCTTTGTGCATGCTTGCTGACAATGGAAGCATTACATTTTGGGGAAGCAAACAATCATCCACATACACCACCAACCCTTGCAGTTCATACAGATGCAAGGGAAGTTGCTTAATGATCACCATTAGAAGTGGTCCACATACCTACAAGAGTTCCATTTGAATATCAAGTACAAGAAGGGAAACAAAAATAATGTTGCGAACTGCCTCAACCGACCACCAATCATAGCATTAACCACCTTGCTGAATTCTTGTGGGCACGAGACTTCTGATTGGCCACTTCTCTACAAAAGCAACCCAGAATTTGGCCACACATACCATACTCTCTTGGAGGGAAAAAAATTTCCATATTTTCATGTCCAGGATGTTCTATTATGCCATCTGGGACACCTTTGTATTCCTTCAAGCGAGCATGCAAAGATGATTTGGGAAGCGCACTATAGTGGGGCCACTGGGCATTTCAAGGTTGAGAAAATGGTGGCAATATTGCAGAAGTATTTCTATTGGATGAATATTCGACATGATGTAAAGAAGTACATCAGATCTTGCTTTTGCATGTGCTATTGCCAAACTGACCATAAAGAAATAAGGTCTCTATACTCCACTGCCTACCCCTAATCAACCTTGGGAACCATCTCCATGGATTACATGTCAGGCCTTACTTCTACTAAGCATGGAAATGACTGTGTTTTTGTGGTTGTCGACAAATTCTTGAAGATGGTCATTATGGCGGCCTGCAAGAAGAGTATCACAACAGAATCCATTGCTAAAATATTCTTTGAAAGAGTGTGGGTACACTTTGGGATTCCACAGTCTATCATCTCAGATTGGGACATCAGGTTCCTCAATAGATTTTGGTCTAGTCTTTGGTCGATGCTGGACACCAAGCTCACTAAGTCCACAACTTTCCATCCCCAAAATTATGGAAAGACATATGTGATCAACATGATGATTGTACGCATTCTGCACATGTACAACTCAAAGCATCCATGCACATGGGATGAGAGCCTCCCTTATGTCCAACATAGCTACAACTGGGCTCTCCACATCTCAACTGGACATAACCCTTTTCAGGTGGGCTTAGGATTCCAGCCACTATGTCCCATTGATGTGGCCATACCATTTGTAGTGACTCAGGCATATTCGTCTCATGTCTAGTCTAAAGTCAACAAGGAAAATAACTTTATTGAGCACATTTAACACATCCACCAATAGGTCCATGAAATGTTGGACAAAGCCAATGCTAAGTACAAGCAACAACATGATCAACATTAGGTGCCAAACAAGTTCGAGGTGGGCGACAAATTTTGGCTACATTTGCAGAAGGAGCACATCACTAGGCCCCAACGCAAGATTCACCCTCTTTGATAAGGGCCATACACCATCACCAAGGTTGTGGGAGATAATTATTTTGAACTAAACATTCCCCTATTCCTTGGCCTGCACCCAGTGTTTAATGTGGATCGCCTTTGACCATACTTTCCACCATTAATGGAGACATCCAACATTGCAGAACAACTCACACCAACAAAGTTAAATCCAGACTAAATGGAACAAGTGCAATTGATTTGATCATGGACACACAGTTCAAGAACACTCTCTAGTAGAATATCCAACTGTATCGAGCTGTCAAAGCTGACCAACTCCTGCACCAAGGAAAATGGCTCACTAGGGACCAAGTTCAGCAGAAGTTTCCTCATCTAATGGAGGAACTCAACGCAATGGAGATCATTGATTCCTAAGGGGGGAGTAATGATTCAGGTGGATATTGGTGGCCACCCACCTATTCCACTTGGGCTCCCACCCATTGTTCTGTAAGTTTTTTTTGTTTTTGTTTTTTAATTGTAGCACAATTTACTATTTATGGCAGTTTTTCAGGTCCTGAACTTCCAGAGTCATTTTGAGGCCCTAAACAACAATTTTTTTTTTGCAATATGATTTTGGGTGATTTCATTGTCTTTATATTTATAGTTTTATTCCTCGGATAGATATTTCCAATGAGGTATCATGCGCGTTAAATGAAGATAATATGACCAAGTTACGACCCTAGGAAGTTGGCTACCCAACTAACCCCAACGAGGCCCATAAACTCTTGGTGCTACATCTCCTCGGGTTAGGGTTTTGGTTGTTTAGGGTTTTTTTATTATTGTTCAATAATAAAAAAGCCCCTTGAGCCTCATTGTAACACAGTTCACAGGCATGTAGCCGCCACATCGCTTCTCAAAGATAAGCTACCATCGCCCGAGCTAGTCTCATTTCCATTCTGTTTGTAAGCAAAGTGTTATTTCTGCTACATCTCTGTATTTATGGTTCTATCTGTAATTTATTGTGTTCCTGTTTAAATTCGGATCAACATGTTAGCAATGTTTTTTCTCCTTGTGGTCTAATTAATATACAACTAGCTCCTGCACCATCCTTGGATTTAGATCCATCAAAATATAATCTCCAAAATAAAGTTTTAACTAATGGTTTTATTTACAAGTTTTATACATCTAGAAGAATCTGTTTGAGAAAAGTTCTTAATTTGGGAAGTTACAAAGTTATCCAAAAAAGGTGACTTATGTGTGTTGAAATTTCCTAAAGATGAGTCAGCAGAGTAGTTTCCAATGATATTATTGTTAAAAGCTATTGGTTCGTTTTCATCATCAAAATCAGTTACTGTATGTTTCAAATATTTTTCTCGGTCAATTCTGATTTGATTTGGCTTTGTATTATAAGGGAGCCACATGTGAGACTAATTTGTTGCAAAATAACCATGAATTTTCTTTGACTAGTCTCTTCTAAGAATTAAACCATAAAATTCGGGAATATCAACAACTAGTATGTCAATTACTTGACAAACTTTTGTTCTAGCCCTAGAGGGATTTACCACTGTTGTCAACTCATTCATCCAAAAGGCTATAGCCCAAAGTGCATAAAAAACACCACATTATAACTTTGCAAGGATATTTTATGTTATAGCTCCAAGGGGTTAGCTTATTTTGCATTTCTTTATGCCTTATCTCTTCATACCGCAAGAAAACCTTGTCCTCACACTTTAGCTTGGCCCTTGAGTTTATTTCCTCTATGTTGTATTCCCATTGGTCACCAGCTGCTACGCTATCCAACACTGTCATCCTAGAGCTATGTTAGCCCAGAGGATATTCTCTATTTTGTATTTTATTTCCTTTCAAGGTAATGCCTCCTGGGATTACGTGTTCAACGTGGGGCCACCCCTTTCCTTCTTCCATTAGTCCTTGGTTCTGCTGTAATCAACACCACATCCTACCTGTCTTGGCATCTCATTAGCCTGACATTCTGCCACTGTACATATCCAAAAACTTATGGGTTCAAGGGATCAGGTTGATGTGTCCTATAGGAACCACCACCTATGCTCATGGACCAAGTGCATGCCCATCGGGGTGATTTTTTCCTAACAATTGTCATGTCTACTTGGTGCTTAGTCAGCCTCGAGCACTTCACTATGCTAAATTTCATACCTTTTGTGCAAGCCCCTCTAGGTTATTATCATGCTGATGTCACCATTGCCATGTGGTGTGATATGAGTGGTGACAGATGCCACTCAAATTTGGTCCACTAGGCCACCAAAAAACACTAAATATTCCTTCCACATTTCCCTCTTGTACATCATGCTGACATCATCATCAACCAATAAAATATTTCCATGTGTCCTCCCTGAGAGGAGAGAGAAATGTGTTTGAGCCTTTGTCTTTTGCATTAATTTCCTTTGCAAAATACAAAGGATCCCAACCTTTTTCACTATTGTGAGTTCCATGACTGCCCAACTATATGTCATCCTATCCTTACTCCTTAATGCACACATTTTGAAATTTTGGGCTAACCTTCCCAGGATGAGCTGTCCCGTGGGGACCTCAGCTTTTAACTCCATCATTGAAATGCACTTGCACCTGTTGACTTTGCACGAAGTTATGTCATCGTGAGCTTCCATTTTGAATTCATCTCTAATTCCTTGTAGGCTACCACCTCTATCCAATAAGAACACTTTCCACTACATTGTTGTCCTACCATTCTCTCTTAGGCTTACATCATCTCGGCTACCTCTCTTGTACGCATGTTTGGATCCTTCTCGGGTACACCCACCATGACTAGTTGTGCAGTGTGGGTCCACTATTGGCCAATTAAAAGTATTTCTATTGCTTTTACTATCAGCCACGTTTTCCTGACCCTTTGTATATCCACTCCACCAAATAGCTTTGTTACTTGCTCCGCTACGTTTGGAAAAACAACCAAAATAACTTGCTCCAAAGGTTTTTTCACTAACTTAGCTCTAGAAGTTTGGATTTTGGGGTTCCTAACTTTGACGCGCAATGAGTTATGATCTAGTTGGCCATTTTCAAACTTCTATATACCACTAGTAATATCTTTCAAGAAATGTATCCGTGTGGGGTCCAACTATATTTTTGGTGATCTACTATTCAAGAAATGGCTCGGAAGTCTTTACACCATATGAAATTAGCTCCACTACTATTATTCACCAATATTCTTGGAAACATCTTAGGTTTTCCACACCTTTTCCATACATGCGTTGATTTGCCTTCTTGTAGTCTTCTCCATTTTTTCCATTTTATTACCTTTGATTGTGACAGTCATATCAATATTTTATATCAACTACCTGTCCTAAATGAACACCTCCTTGACAATATATTATTACAATCTCCCTTCATCTTCTTTTCCTTTCCCTTCATCCTCGCCACCTTTTCCATTAACGACAAAAACATTTCTAACATTACCCCCCCTTTGACATTGGTGGCAACACCATGGTCAAACAAAAACAACATTATAAAGAAACAAGAAAAGATAAGTGTACCTCTCTTCTTTCTCAAGCTCCTTCTTTGGACACCACTCCCCTAGGATGTGCTTTGCCATTGTGTGTTGTTGCTTTGATGTGATTTTTATGGTGGAATTATCCTTTTGATTGACCACTAATAATTCTCCCTCTTTTGTTTTTATTTTCTCTTGAGATACTTCTCCCCCTTTGACTTCATTCGAAAATAAACTTAACATGATCCCCTTTTCTATATGATCATGTCGACCTGTTAACTACTTCTCCTTATGATGAAAAATTTAGGTATCTCTAATATGATTCGAGCAACTCCCTTTCTTTCTTATGGAGAATATTGAGTTGAAAGGAGAGGGGTACTTACTTCCAATCTCTACCTCAATTAGTCAAGAGCAATCTCTTACTAAAACAACACATACTTGTACAACTCTGCCAGGAGAGAAATCATGCCTATTTGTGTAAGTCTCAACTAGGCTTACTTTCTTAATAATTCCTCCCTCGAAACATACACCTAACCTATAGCATTAACAACAATCTATCCCATGCATGCCTATACCAACAACTCCCCATATACTCTACTTGACAAAATTTTAATGGCAACAAACTCACCATTTAATTTTGACTGAACATGATCATTAACAACATTCAAATAAGGAATTTTTCACCAATAGTTGGACTAATAATTTTATACTAACGATATGAATTCCACAATGAAAAAAATATAATGAAAATGAATACCAATTATTAATACTTGATACCAAGTGTTAATACCTTTGAGACCAATAATACCAATTTCTTAATTGATACCACTCTTACTAGTTGTTGAGCACTTGATAACTGATTGTTATCCACCTGTGATCGTGATCTTTTCACCAATATATGTTCTCTCCAAAAATCCAATGCTTGATTTCAATTACTAATTGAAACAATATGGAAGCATCAAAATAGTCAAAACATTCATGATATCTTCAACACAAAACTTCAATCATTCAAACAACATTCATAAGAAACAACAACACCATTAGCCTTTGTCTTCCATGCTAATCCTTAAGCAACAAAAAAATGATACCAATCGATGATACATATTGTCAATAAAATAGTATGATACCCAAATGTTAACTTGAGTATACTCCCCCTCTAGTTATTCTCCCTCTTTCGCACTAGGAATCTGTAAACGTATTTTCACATGACAAAGAAAATTCAATAGTAAACAATTATTCATTTTTATTTTGCCATCACCATCTATAATCAGTCTGTCAAATTCATTTAGCAACGCATTGAATCAACCACAATTCTCATCAATGCTAGTGTTACTGAGTTCATAAAATAAAGAAAAACAAAAGTGCATCCTTCCCTTAACCTTCATATGCAATATTAGGCATGTTCCCTTCTGCTCCTTGCATATGACCTTTTTGGCTTCTCTTGAAGCCAACCTCTTCTTTTCAATGAAGAGAAAAAATATATTTACTCCACTTGAGTATATAATTTCTCATTTTCTTCCACACCTAGATATGCTTAGTTTTCACTTGTGAAACAACATGAGCTGATTGACTGCACTGATCTAGTACTCTTGCCTTATTAAGTGACTTCCTACCATAGTTTGAGAATATAGACCATTGACCATTCCTCTTGTTAGCACTAATTAAAGCCAATCCACAAATTAACTATTACTCTTATTTCTCATAGTTTATGCTCACATTCTACCTGTACTGCATTGGAGAATTGGCTAGGTTGGTGCTAGTTATTTTATTTGATTGAAGTCTTTGTTTAGTGTAGGTTATATAAGAGGGATCAAAAACAAGAATTTTGGGACTGATAACCTTCTATAGGTAATATTTAAATCCAAACACTAGTTTTTGTTGCCTCCATGCACCATTCAACTTGCCTCTCTTATTATTGTTGTAATAAATCCCGTGTAGTTGTCCTTACTCGCTCCCAATAGATCGATACCTTTATTTGACCTATTCTGGAAAGGAGGTGAATTATTTCCATGTTTGCATGCAACTACGTAGAGCCAAAAATTATTACACATATATCATTCAACATTATTTATAAATGGGGGAAACAAATTAATCTTACCATAACTTATGTTCAATCAATTTCCTGTACTGATAGTCACTCTCCTAGTTCTGTCCAGCCAGTGATAATTTTTCCTTTGTGCATGGCTATTTGAATTTCTCTTAGTAACTCATAGTTGCTTCTAAAATAAAGTGTTCCTCCTCTACTGCTAAAGCTTCTTTGTCCTCTCTAGAAACTTAGGGGCAAAGTGCCATGCATTACCACAATAAAAACATATAAGGGGCTAGATACCTTTATATTTATTTCTAGAAGTACTTTTGTCTCCTTGTGGTTGCATTCTCTTCTTTTCAATTGCAGTTTTGTCAGGTCTATCTTTAACAAATTTGGTGATTCCCTTTAGTGTTGTTGTTGAGTTACTTTCACCTTCCAATATTGTCTTAACCTAAGTGGAACTAGGGTTGGTTCGAAATATCTTCCAAAATTTCAGAATTTTGATACTTGGTCAATTGATCCTTTAATTTTTTATTCTCGACTTCTAGCTCTAGATTCATGGCTCTAAGATTATTGATCTCCTTAAGGGCTATTATGAGCTACCTTTTTTAAATAATTTTTTTCTTCAATATATTCCAATTGAATATAGGAGTTTCTATATTTACCATAAGTGTCTATTTCACTCACAATCTGTTCAATATCCTGTTCCCTTGCTGAATCTAGGGCTTCTTCTGCTAACACATGAGATGTCTTGTATACATCTCTACCACAAGTGCACTCATTAACATTTTGAACATTGTCTAGTTCTGATATCACTATCAAATTAGTTCCTTCTTCATTACTACTAGATGAGCAGCTCTCACTTTCACCAGTACTTATAATTGAACAACTTGAAGATAAATGGCCTATTTTTCTACAATAACAATAGAACAAAAAATTACTTGTATATTTCATCTCCTCTAAATCCTCTGAGTATTAATCATCAACTTGGCCTCTTAATAAAAGGAAATCATCCTCTGATTCATAATCTTCAATACTCTTTAAATATTTCACTACTCCAGTCTTTAGAGAAAGGGCCTTGACATCACATACAAATTTTATGTCTATATCATAGATGGCATGCAATATATCCCATATCTTCTTGGAAATTTCACAATATATTATTTTCTAAAGATCTGACTTGGAAAACCCTCTAAATATTTCCTCCTTTGGCATTTTTATCAAACCCATCATCTATTAACCCATTCTCCACATATAGCCATACATCCAAATCAATATCTTGTAGGTAGATTCTCATTCTTACCTTCTAATTTGTTTAAATTGAGCCATTTAAATATGGAACTCTATTTGAGGTAATCAAGTCTTGGTTCTCCATGATCCCTAATATTCCTTCTAGCTATTAAACTAATCCTGAAGGAACCTCGTTTTGATACCAATTTTTAGAAACAATGTGGCATACCCGACGCCTCCTTTGGCATTAGTGGAATGGAGTATTTTTTTTTTGAACTGCCTTTAACTCGATACTTCCTCCAAACCAACGGGATCAAAACCCCATAAAAAATTCATAATTACAATGAGAGGTTCACAAGGGATACAGTTTCAAAACTATTCCGAGCTACAACTTCCTGGCCTATGTGGTTGTGACCCAACTCTCCAGCCAATGGCATACTACATCGGTGCGGCCTAACCACACAACCTCCTGACATCATCCCTGCCACCCTATACCCATATAACTTTTAAAAAATTAATTTGAAATATTTACGAGCTTCCGGTTTTCTTGGATGGCCACGTAACCTTTGCGCTACTATGCCACAAATGCGATCACTCCCTTACAGGCTCCATGACCTCAAAAATTTATTAAAATAACCTATAGGATAATGATCCTGGGTATCAAAAACATTCCTTGTCAATGTGCACTATCAACTAATGATCTAGGCACCCTGACACTCAATTTAAATATCTTACGAGAACCCGACTTTCTAGGCTAAACCACCTCCAGGCTACTCCTTTTGTGTTGACAAATCTAGGAACAAAAGTTTGCCATTACTATGTCTTGATGATCCCTTGTCCCCTAGTCCCTGAAGCTCCATATAATTATAATTAAAACACTTACAGGATTCTGGGGCTTTTGGGTTCCTAACCTCTACTCGAATGTTTCTGTTACTAGACTGTTCCCGCTCCAACACTTGATAGACTTCACGGTGCTGAATTTAAACAACATAGGAGATTTGACCCTTCCGGGACTTCCAACTATCCAACCTTCTGACTTAACGGTCCTAAGCAATGGGAAAATTCCCATCGCTGTCTTTTGACTAACTCGGGCCTTGATGTAACAACCTCAGGTTAAAATTTAATGTAGTAAAGTTAACAAAGGAAAAATAAGACAAAGGTCATGGGACAAGTATTCCAAGCTGAATATTGGGAAAATCATCCTAGTGGGTGTTCATTTGGTTTATTATGGCTAAGGAATTTGGCAAAGGCACTCGAAAGGAAAAAAGTAATTTATTTACATTTTATTCATGAAAATAAAGGAAATTAGGAGAAAAGGGAGATGAAAGGTCAAAGGTTGCATGTGAGGAGGAAATTGAAGGAAAATAGAGAAAAAAATGAATAAATTAGAGGCATTAATAATAAAAAGGATTTAAAGCATCTGTTTGGGGCCTTTTGTCAGTTTAGTTTTGGAATTGGTTTTAGAGAGAAGAAGATCACCAAGAGGAGAAAGCAAGCAAGCAAGCACAGGAAGGACAAGGAAAGGAAAGGAAATCAAGGATCAAGCAAAAAAAGGTTGGGTCAAGTGTCTTCAATAGGAATACTTGCAGGTAATAGGCTGCATGTATGATTTATTAGTTGGTTTTGGCATGCATGGTATATGCATGTGTATTTCATTCATCTATTGTCATTGGGATGTGTTTTTCCTAGTTTGACTATGGTTTCAACCTTGTCTTGTCATTTCCAGATAACCATGGTGCGATGGGATTCATTCTTGGTTGAGATTTGTATTTCTGGAAGGTTTTGGATCGAGGTGAGGTTGTCTCAGGAAAATCTCAAGGGTTGGGCATGGAGATGGTTTTCTCCAAGAAGCCCTCAATAGGTGGATGGAGACACGCAAATTCCTCAAGGGATGGTGAAGAAATTTTGAGGCATCCAAGCTTGGTTTTGTTTTATGATCTCAAGACTGGTTTAGGTGAGATCACAGTAGTGTGAGGTGGAGGCAGTTTAACCTCTAGATTCCCTTGGTTATTTATGCATCGATTTATCATGAGATCCCACATTCATGCTTGGAATATGGCACAAGAGTGATTGGATGAAAGACATATTTGTTTTAGCTCAATCTATGGTCAGGGTGGTACATGGAAGTCCCTGACTTGGTTGGATTCTTCATATGATTGATAATATCTCTCTCACCTTATAATTAATGAGTAATTATACTTGTTATTATGTGCATTTAATGGTTGTTCTATCACTGCTATTTATCTAGATATATGTTGGTTATATGCATGGTTTTATGACAGATTCAAGTTATGGCTCTTATCATGTTTTCATAGGTAAATAATGGTTATTGAATGCATGACCTAATATATATTATTTTAGCTATTATGAGAGTGAATTATACATTCTTGATGATTCCTAGATAAGTTTTAGATCTCTATGTTCAGATATGCATTCATGACCATTAAATTTCATGTTCACCATGTATTTGACAGAATGAATATCATGGTTAGACCAGGTTAGGTCAAGTCCTTGATTAATTTTTGTGTTAGAGGCTTTTTCCTTGTGTCATTTATCATTCAGGAAATTTTGGTCAAGTTCTGGACAGTGATCTCGAGACTAACCCTGAAAAAGTGGCTTAGATCTCGCGGTTGTTGCAACAAAACTAGATGAAAAAGACTGTAGTCACTCCCTTGCAGGATTATGAATGCGACTGGAGGGTTACAATTGAATTCAGTCAGTGTTATGCCAACATTTTGGAGTTCATATCAGTGAAAAAGCAAGTTAACTCATGGTTTGGGCACTTGGAAGGGTGGTTTAGCTCTTGGGGGTCTTGTAACACATCAGGGAAGTCAATAAAGTATTGGTTTGTTGAATCCATTTCCTTAAGGTGATATAGGAGGTTGAGTCATGTCATAGTAGCCCTCAACTCATGTTTAACCTGGCAGGCTAGTGAAAGTGGCTAAATGTGGAAGGTGGTGTTACAGATTGGTATTAGAGCATGGTTAAAATACTTGGAACAGATGGGCTAGATGGATGTTGTTAGGCATGCATTGTCATGGTTATGGTTGTGATGCATGAGGTCATGGTATGTTGTTGTTATGGTCATGCATGATGTTGGAAAAATGACATGATTATGATTATACATGTATCGTGCTAATTTTGACTAATTTCGTAGATTAGATAAGCCTCCCCTGAATGTCATTGAGGTATTATTTTGTTTATGGTATCCATTTGGTTATTTGACATGGCATGTTTGTATGAAGAATATAATAAAATATGAAAAGAAAAATGGTAGAATACAGTTCATGTGAATCTTCCTACAGATCATCTCGGCAACAATGAGATAAATATTCTCCTTGTATAGTAGATAAATTGAGGAGTTTGAGTGCATAGATAAGAAGTTGCAAGGAAGATAATGACAGGTTGGTTGGGGCTTAGGAAAAATAGGCAGAGGTCAATGCAATGATCCTTCAAAATTTGTCAGACTTGTAGAGATAGGGACAACTAAGGATTAATCAAGAACAAGAGAGATTTTATGATGATATAACTAAGGCGTTTTATGAGCTATAGATGGGTTCTATGACAAATGATGAGTACACTAGCAGGTTCCTAGAGCCGTTGAGGTATGTGTCTTACCTCAAGGATGAGAAAGCAAAGATTCAAAGGTTCATAAGTGGGTTGTCAGAAACATATAGAGACTAGATTGAGTTTGATGAGCCTCGGTTATTGGAGGAAGCTATCAAGAATTTGAAGCATTGTTATGAGCAAGAAAAACATAAATTTGATCCTAAGTGTGATTTGAAGGGAAATGAGAAAGTTACGGGGAAATGGCCACCAAAGTAGGGAAGACCTCGGGAAGAATGTGGGAAAAAAAATGTTGCTCCTTACAAGAATTTCAAGCAATAGTTGAGAAGGGACATGGGTCGCAACCTAGAGAGAAACATAATATAGGTGATGGTAGGGGACCATTTCAGCGTAGGATTTGTGGCAAAGATCACCACAAGAATGATTTTTCATTGTACCAGGATGGCAAGCCTCAGATATACAATGCTCATGAGGCGGAAATAGTTGGGGATGTGGGACATAACATTCCTCATATTTATGTAGTTGTGGACAACAAGCAGGAATATCACTAGGCATAAATTATTGAGATGAAAAATAAGTTTTGTGGTCGAGTTATTTCCATTTTGATTGACCCTAGATATAATTATAGTTATGTCAATCCTAACCGGTGAATGAGTGTGGTTTGAGAAAATAAGTGCATGCAGAGTCTTGGTTGGTGCAGTTGACTACATGTACTAAGAAAAAAGTTCATAATTGGCTAAGAGCTTTTGCATTTGAGTTGAATGGCATGCCTACATCAGCGCGCTTGAATGTTCTTCCATTAGGATCATAAAATATTCTTCTGGGTATGGATTGGTTGTGCCTTCACATGACTAAGGTGGGATTTTATTAGAAAGCTATTGAGTGCTTGGATGCTAATGGGGAAAGAGAATCTTGCAGGGAAAGAAGAAGCCTACATCAGTGAGGATGGTCACAACTCTGAAGGAAAAGGTAGTGTAAGAAAAGTGTGTGTATTGTTTCCATTTCATATATCCCTTGACAAGGGTAAGGATGTTGAGGATGTGGAAGTCCTCAAGAGGTACCTTGTCTTGCAACAGTTTCAAGATGTATTTCGAGCAAACATTTCAGAATTGCTTCCCCATAGGGAAGTGGAATTTTCTACTAAGTTGGTACCAGAAGTGACACCGACATCAAAGGAACCTTACAGGATGAGCACACTAGATTTAGTGGAATTTAAGTTGTAGTTGAAGGAAATTCTTGGTAAGGGATGCATTAGGACAAGTGTATCACCTTGGGAACCACCAATATTGTTCAATAAGAAGAAGGATGGTACTCTTATATTGTGCATTGATTATGGGAAATTGAATAAGGTGACAATCAAGAACAAGTATCCATTTCCAAGGATCGATGACTTGTTTGGCCAATTGAAGGGAGAAATGGTGTTAACGAAGATCGACTTGAGATTAGGAAATCATTAGGTACACATCAAAGAAGAGGACATCTACAAGACTTCTTTCTGGACTAGGTATGGGCATTATGCATTTGTTGTGGTTCCTTTCAGTTTGAATAATGCTCAAGATACTTTCATGTGTTTGATGAAGTGTGTTGAATCCTTATCTAGACAAGTTTTTGATTGTATTCATTGATGATATATTGATATATTCTAAAAGTGGGGAAGAACATGCTAAAAACTTAGCAACAACGTTGAGATTTCTAAGAGAGCATAAATAGTATGCCAAGCTTAGTAAATGTAACTTCTTCCAGACAAAAGTACATTACTTGGGACATGTTGTTTCCAAGGAAGGCATAGTAGTGGATCTAGAAAAGATAAAAGCTATCATGGAAAGGGAAACTCCTAGAAATGTGGATGAGGTTAGGTCAGTCACGGGGTTAAAAGGCTACTATATGAGGTTCATTAAGAAATTCTCATGGATTGCCTATCCTATTGCATATTTGTAGCAAAAAGGAAATAAATTTGAATGGAATGAGGAGTGTGCATCTAGTTTTGAGTAGTTGAAGCATTTTTTTACAAATGCTCAAACCTTAAACATTGTAGATTTGAATAAAGAGTTCGTGGTGTGTATAAACGCTTACAAGAAAGGAATTGGTGGAGTCCTAATGTAAGAGGTACAGGTGGTGTGCTACGAATCAAGGAATATGAATGAGAACAAGTAGAACTACGTGACATATGATCTTGAATTGGCAGTGATCACTCATGCATTGAAGATGTGGAGGCACTATCTTCTTGGTAGGAGGTTTGCATTGATGAGAAACCATAATTAGTTGAGGTAATTGTTTGACCAACAAAATATGAATGCCAGACATGATAGTTGGTTGGATACCCTTATTGAGTTTAACTTTGAGATTAGATACATTAAAGGAAAGTGGAATAGAGTTGCAAATGCTCTTAATAGGAGAGTGTAGGTAAACCATGCTGCAGTTTTGAGCTTGTATGGACTATATTTACAGGATCATGTCTTATAGGTAGGACAATAGGATGATAGGTACATGGAGCTTAGGCATAGGTTACAACAAGGTACATGTGAACAAGATGTGGATTATCATCTTATGATAGATGCCTGGTGAGATTTAGGGATCGGATCTATGTGACATATCATAGTGAACTCAAGAATCTTATCTTGAGGGAGTCTCATGTCAAGCCATATTCAGGTCACCCAGGATATCAGAAGACATTAAAAACTATCAAGAAGTTCTACTATTGGCTGAATTTGAAGAAGAAAGTGGCAAAGTTTTTTGCTAGATGTTTTTACTGTCAGCAGGTGAAAGTTGAGTTTAAGCACCTAGCTGGCTTGTTACAACCTATTCCGATTCCAAAGTGGAAATGGGAGGTCATTTCCATGAATTTCATTACAGGTTTTTCATGGACATTGAAGCAACATGATTCCATCATGGTTGTGGTTGATAGGTTTACCAAGGTAGCTCACTTAATAGTGGTTAAGTCTACTTATTCAGCCAATGAAGTAACACAGGTCTTCATCAGAGATATAGTGTTGTTGCATGGTATTCCTAAGAAGATTGGGTTAGACAGATATGATAAGTTTACTTCCAGGTTTCAGAAGGAGATTTTTGCAGGTTTGGACACCAAGTTGGCCTTCATTACAACTTATCATTCATAGACAAATGAACAGACAGAGAGGGTCAACAAGATATTGGAGGATATGATGAGGATGTGTGTCTTGCACCAACAATAGAGGTGGGAGGAGTATCTTCAACTAGTTGAGTTTTCTTACAACAATGGGTATTAGGATTCATTGAGGATGAGTCCATTTGAGACACTCTATGGGCAGATTTGTAACACTCCCATCAGTTGGAGTGATCCAATGAATAGGCTATTGATTGGACCAGACATGTTGGTAAATATGGAACAAGAAATGCAGGTTATAAAGAAGAATATAAAGGCAACACATGGTAGACAAAAGATTGATGGAGATCAACATAGGGCATTTAAGGATTTTTAGGTTGGGAAGCATGTTCACTTGCACATCAAGCCTAAGAGGAGCTCCTTGAGGATTTGATCATGTGCCGAGTTGGCACCTCGGTATTGAGGGCCTTTTGAGGTCCTTGAGAGATTGGACCAGTGGGCTACTGATTTGCACTTCCTCCAACAGTGAAAGTCCATGATGTTTTCCATGTTTCATTGCTTAAAATATATGTAAAGTATGTTGATCATGTGATTGATCAGTTTGTATTGCAGGTGGAGCCAGAAGGAGAATTCCAACTGGAACCTCAGTGCATATTGTAGAGGAAAGAAAATCATGCTATGGAACCAAGCAATAGAGAAAGCTAAAGTGCAGAGAAGAACTTTGGGCCTGATGAAGCTACATGGGAGATGGATGATCAGATGTGGGCTATGTATCATTCATTATTTTCTGATGGATGCATATGAGTTTTTGGTTCATGTATATATTTATGTATGGTTGTTGTTGTAAATACTACAATGAGATATGTTATAAAGCTCTAATAAGCAGTATGGTTGTCATGTTGTCATGTGTGACATGATGGTTTTGATTTTGAGCAAGTTATTCATTGTAAATAATACATCAAGATAAGTTATAAAGCTCTATGGGAAGTATGTTTTGGTTTTCAGTGGTTTTGCTAGTGGTAGGTGTCATTGAACATCGAGGGTGGTGTTCCCCTAATAGGGAGGGGTATGTAAGATCCCAAGTTAAAATTTCATGTAATAAATTTAATAAAGGAAAAATAAGACCAAGGTCATGGGACACATATTCCAAGAATAATGTTGGGAAAAAACTCATAGTGGGTGTTAGTTTGGTTTATTATGGCCAAGGAAATTGTAAAAGGCGTTAGCAAAGGCTTTGGAAAGGGAGAAAGACATTTATTGAAATTTTGTTTATGAAAATAAAAGAGATTAGGAGAAAAGGGAGATGAAACGTTGCAAGTTGCATGTGAGGAGGAAATTGAAGGAAAATAGAGGGAAAATGAAGAAATTAGAGACATCAATAAGATAAAGGATTCAAAGCATTTGTTTGGGGCCTTTTGTCAGTTTAGTTTTGGAATTGGTTTTAGAAAGGATAAAAGAACCAAGAGGAGAAAGCAATCAAGCAAGCAAAGGAAAGAAAGGATTAAGCAAGGAAAGGCTGGATCAAGTGGCTTTAATGGGAATACTTGCATGTAACAAGTTTGAACGTATGATTTCCTAGTTGGTTTTAACATGCATGGTATATGCACATGTGTATTTGGTTCATTTGCTATCACTGACATGGGTTTTTAATGGTATGACAATGGTTTCAACCTT
Source organism: Pinus taeda (assembly GCA_000404065.3). NCBI lineage: Eukaryota > Viridiplantae > Streptophyta > Pinopsida > Pinales > Pinaceae > Pinus > Pinus taeda. The sequence continues at coordinate 230,330 of APFE031027739.1, read as the reverse complement.
TCCTTTCCATTTCTATATAACCATGGTGTGATGAGATTCATTCTTGGTTGATCTTTGGATTGCCAGGAGGTTTTGGATCTGAATGAGTTGGTCTCAATAAAATCCAAAGGGTTGGGAGTGGATATGCTTTTCTCCTTGAAGAATTCAATAGGTGGGTGGAGACATGCAAATTCCTTAAGGGATGTTGAAGGAATTCTGAGGAATCCAAGATTGGTTTGGTTTTTTGATCTCGGGACTAGTTTAGGTGAGATGACCGTAGTGTGAGGGTGGAGGTGGTTTAAGATTTAGATTCCATTGATTGTTTATGGATCAATTTATCCCATGGGATCCCACATTCATTCTTGGTATATGGCAAGAGGGTGATTGGATGAAAGAGAGATTTGGTTCAACTCAATCTATGGTCAGGTGGTACATGGAAGTCCCTCAGTTGGTTGGATTTTGAATATGATTGATAAGAGCTCTCTTCCTTTGTAATTCATGAGTAATTATACTTGTTATTATGTGGCTTTAATGGTTGTTGTATCACTAATATTTATCTAGTTATATGTTAGTTATAAGCATGGTTTTATGACATATTTAAGTTATGGCTCTTATCATGTTTTCATTTGTAAATGAATGGTTATTGAATGCATGAACTAATAGATGTTATTGTAGCTATTGTGAGAGGAAATTATACCTTCTTGATGATTCCAAAATATGTTTCAGATCTCTATGTTTAGATATGCATTTACGACCTGCAGATTTCATGTTCTCGATGTGTTTGACATAATGACTATCATGGTTAGATCAGGTTAGATCAAGTCCTTGATTAAGTTTTGTGTTAGAGGATTTTTCCTTGTGTCATTTATCATTCTCGAAATTTTGGTCAAGTTATGGGAAACAGTATGGAGACTAGCCCTGAAAAGTGACTCAGATCTCGTGGTCACTAACACATAATGATCCGAATGGGAATGAAGATTATCAAAGTGCCATGACTGTATTAAGACATGACATACTTCGAATTTATGAACACAGAGTGATGAGGAAGACCTCTAGACAGTGGCAGATTGTAGCCAACAAGGAACGATGAGGACCTCGGTCAAAGTGCGCTGACCGAGGCCCATGGAGTCTGGATAGGAGGCAAAATTGGCACTTGGGAAGCCCAGATCGGGAAACAGAGGCCATTTCTGATGCGTGATTAGTGCTAATCATGCATCGCTAGGAGAAACCTGTCAAGAAGGAAAGGCCCTGAGTGCTTGATCGTATGGGAAGATGGGAAACCATGGGGAAAGCACTAAGGTAAAAGGCGAGACCCGCGCTCCAAAACCGGCGGTATATTGGGGGTACCCTTGGGTGGTAAGCAGATTTGGCTAAAACGGAGTGATTCCATTCATCGCACGACACGTGTCTTATGGATGAGAGAGAAAACCACCGCTCATCACATGCTAATGATTGAGCAAGTCAACCGCGTGAAATGAGTGAATATTGTAGGATATGGGGGCTCCAAATCTGATGGTGGAGATTGCGCCCAATGGAGGAACCTAATTTGACAGGGGAATTAATCCGAGACATAAAGAAGTTTGAAGTCTGATTTGACTATTGAGTTGGAAGATGAGTCATTCCATAGTGCAATTGGATTACCAAATCGTCGAGGAAGAGCTGGCGCAGTTCGTGAGAGGACAAGTGGCCACTTCCCTGTAAGCCTTTGACGATGACGTAGAGGCAGGGAACTCCAAATGAACAGTAGTAGGCAAACCGAAGGGGCAGAAGAGGAATCAAATAATCATGAGATAGATCGGCTTTAAGCCATGAACATATAGAGAGCAGAACACAAAGAAGAAGAGAGAAGAAGAGAACAAAGACAGAGAGAGAGAGAGCAAAGAAGAGACAGTGAACTAAAAAGTAGAAAACAAAGAGCCGAGCTAACCTAAGGCAACATTGAGGAAATAAGAAGATTGAGAGGTTCAAGCAAACCCTGAGAGGATCTGTTGGGAATTGAGCACCACATTGGGCTTCTCCCATTAAAGACCAGAGAGGTCAAGTTTTGGTAAGGAAAAGAGTATGTGTACTCTAGTGGCTTGGGGGATCCAAGAACCACCCTACCAAACATTATGTATTTTAGGAGACTCAAGTTGAGCTCCTCATTGTAAATTTTTGCTTTAAAGACACAATAAAAGAAGGCCACCACTAAAAGCTGGACCGGAGACGTAGCCCTGGAGAATAGGGTCAAATCCTTATTAAATCTGTTGTGTTCTTGCATTTTCTTACTGTGTTTCTCTTACTATTTTCCATTCTTCCAGTGTCTGCGTATTTTGCAATCTGATCAATCCATTGCCTAAAATAACATAGACACACACCAACACATGAGTCTGTAATACCTTCATTTATTAATTAAGTAATTGAGGTCACTCACGAGTGATTTTCAGATCACATAACTAGGTGAAAAATACTCCATTTTCTCCCTTGCAGGCTTATACATGTGACTAGAGGGTTAAAATCATATTCAGGTAGTGTTATTCTAGCGTCTCGGAGTCCATATTAGTGAAAAAGCAAGATAACTTAGGGCTTGGGCATCTGGAAGGATGGTTTAGCTCATAAGTGTGCTGTAGCACCCGAGGTGAGTCAGCAAAATCTTGGTTTGTTAACTCCATTTCCTTACTATGATCTAGGAGGTTGATTCATGTCATAGTAGCCCTCAACTCATTTTTATCCTGACAGGCTAGTGAAAGTGGGTAAATGTGGGAGGTGGCATTACACTCAACACCATTTACCATCAAATCCCTGACGTCTAATTAAATTATCCTACAGGAATCCGAGCTCTCTAGGACATGTTTACATTCTTATGAGAAATTGGGAAAGAGAGAATCTCCCACACCAATAGGAATATTTACTTGTTAGGGTTTTCATCTTCAAAGGGATAGGGATATACAATCCTTAAGTTCAGGGCTCTACTCCTCTATGTTGCAATGAGTCCTTCCTCTTAATCCTTGTCATAGATCGACAAGGGATCTCGTCTCTACCTTATTTTATGTGTCTAAAGGGGATCTTTGTGATCACCTCAATGATGAGCTCTATTATTGCACAGGATTCCTCAATCCAATCTTCTTGACCATGGCTTTATCTCAGAGATATGGTAGACCTTTGTAACTATTGGTAAGCCCTGGTATTTCACCAAGAGTGTTGCAACTTCCATGGGCTCTTAAACTTTACTTGTCAACCCGAGGTTTTGTACAAACTTAGAGGTGACAATGCTATATACACAGTATATGCATTCTACTTATGCCACCCTAAAATAGGTCACTCAATCATGAGGGTTCCGAGAAAATTCCTCTATTGAATTGAAAGGAGATTAACTACTGAAATAAGAATGTGAAGGTTATCCCTAGTGCAGAGAAAGTAAATGGTTTTCAATTAAAACTTGTAAATGCTATGAAAGAACACAAAACTTATGCTAATATGTAGAAAGGAAACTACTTTAATTTTCCATCAATATTATATCTCTCAGGGATGCTTGAAAACATAAGACTATCCTACCAATTCACAACTCAAGAATGCATGCATTGTTTAACTAATTCAAACTTGTAGATTAAGTAAAGTTCTAATTGCCAAATTTGAAATGAAAGAACTAATGCTATATGATCTTGCAAGAAAGGAAAAGGAATGAAGGGAATGGCCTAGATAGTACTTCTGGTCATGGCGTCCAAGTTGAGGGGTCTACCTACTCCTAAACTAAGCTATGTTATCATTGTAGGTCAAAACAAGGTCAAAAAAGGCTGTTACAGGTGTGCTATACGATGTTGCTACAAGATTCCCATACTGCTGCAGGAAGTCCTGAAATGCTACATGAAGTTGACTGAGAGGGTTTGTAGGGTAATAATGATGGGTTGGAGTGATGGATAGTTGGATGAATGTTGTGGAGAATGTAGGGAAGGTGATCAACACCCATAGCCAATACCAACACTTCAAGAAGGCTGGATTTGTTCTAAGATGGCTATTCACGGTGAAAAAAAAACAAAGATCAAGAGCATGGGTTTACGTGCATCAAAAGAGGAATAAGAAGCCTTAGATGGAGTTGGTGAAAGGTTCCCTTCCCTGCAGACCCAACAGCCTTGCAACAACACATGCACCTATTCCTCTTTTTACTCGCAATATATTACAAGTAAAGGTGGAAAAGATGAATTGAATTTGGAAAACTAGCTAAATCATGCTAAGAACTTGATCTATGCAAATAAATACCTTCTAAGCTACAAAAATCACATGTGAATAAAAATAACAAATGTAAACCTTTCCAAGAAATCATAAAAAAACTATCTAACGAGTTCCAAGAACTTGATCTATGTAATCAATAGGAAATCAATTTTTTTTTTTGGGCTGTGATGGTGGGGTCATTTAATCATGCTCCCATGAGGGAGGTGAGATAAGGATCATAGTCACATAATTTTTGATGAATTTTACCCTACTGAGCTACAACAACTAATAATCCTTCTAAGATAATAGAAGCATCAATAAACTTTATTGAACTGCAACACTAATCTATATTCTATGCTAAAAGAATTACAAATACATGAGAGGGACTTAGGCTACTAGGGTCAGGCCCTAACCCAAGAGATTTAGCCCTCTAAACCAACTTAGTGCTAGATCAAAACAAAGCTTCTCATTATCATTCCAAAAATGTCAAATACATCATCAAAATAATAGTCACAAGTTCTTGAGATCAATGGCATCTTAGCTATAATAAAACTTCGAATCCTAATGAGTTCCTTAGCATTTTTATTTATAAGAAAGGGAGATACCAAAAAATCCATATAAAATAGGGATATTTGTCTCCCTAACTCGAGAATAAGTGGATCTAGATCTTTCTTGAACTATATTGGCTCGACTGCCAATGAAATCAGCCTGCTCGGTTTCCAATGACATCGAGTTTATGAGAGATATGGTGGGGATATTCAACTGATTGGAGGAGTTAAGGAGGTGGAAAAAATCCTATAGTCTCTATTTCTACCTACTCCGAGCTCCTACACTCAAATTAACTAAAAAATTCTCCAATTCCTACATTTAACACACATTAGGCTACATGACATAACAACACATCTTTTACTCCTCACACTAAGCATACTACAACAAAATTTTTAAATAAATGTGAGAAAAATATAATTTAATAAGTCATAGGATGGAATTGTGACCCATATAATATACCTATTGATGAGCCTCATCATCCTCCCTACTGAAACTATTTCTCATCCTCTAAGCAACTTAGTCATATATGTCCATGTCATTCATGGCCCTGGTGGCCTCTCTCACATCCCAAGGTTCTGCAGATGGTGTGCCTTCCTGAGGATAGAAGCTTGCATTTTTTTCTATGTCTGCCCATTGCTTCCTTTCCTCTTCTTCATTCCTTCCTTCCTATAAACCAAACAATAAAGGTGGATTGAGCTTAAGTCCAATCCAGTTGACCTTCAATATTTTCATGGCCCTTTTGTACAAAGGTGTTCTATCCAATGCATTCCTCAACCTTTTAGGGGAGTGGTACTCCTTGATCTGGAGACTATGTGGCAGAGAATTCCATCTTCTCTGACATGATTTTTGGCTCTCTGTCCCTAACAACCTAAGATTATTATCAAACTGGGAGATGGCCTACTCTTGAGGTGGATTGTATCTAGGTGCGAGCTTAATATCATTGGAAATGATGCTCTGAGTACTTATTACAGCCATGGAACTTATATGCTCTGCCCTAATATAGATGGGTTCTTTTTCTTCTTTTACCAATAATATCTTCAACTCCTCTACTCTAGCCTCCTCATGACTCATCCAAGATGCCAGGGCCATCAGCTCCAAGTCTCCCAACTTTGCATTGGGGTCCCAAACATTCATGTAAGTTAAGGTGAGGTTGTGAAGGTAGAAATCCACTGATTTGGCTCAATCTTCTATGCTACTCTTGTCACACAGCTCAATGAATTACTTGTAGTCCTAAAATGGCATGGATCGATGTTGTTCTAAAGTCTTGATTTAGAACTACATCCATTGTTCTTTGAGGAAAAGTGCATAGGACTTGGGTGGTAATCTACATTGTAGTGCCTCCATGGAGAGGATTTCCATTATGGCCAATTGGATTTCCTTCTCTTTCAATTTCTTCCTCAACCATTTATTTTATGCCTATAGCTGTGCTCTCATTGTGGGCTCTTTCTCACTTAACTCACTCAACTCCTTGCCCATTTCTAAGAGCTCTTCTTCCATGAGGCCCACATCTTCCACCTTCTTGGATTTGAAAATATGAATCCAACTATGGGTTCATCCTCTTTATTATAGTTCAAAGAAAAGTGGGACTACAAATTTTTGTGGGATCACTCTGCCTCCAATGAAATATAATAGGAGCTCAAACTAGGCTATGGACTAGGCTCCTGTAGCTTTTTGAAATCCTTTTCAAATGTTCTTAGGGAAGTTTCCCCCTCCTATAACTATTGTTTTTCATATTTCCCTTCTTGATACTCTTTCTACTCTTCCTGTTCTTAGGGCCTAAATCTACCTTAGGCTGAGAAAGGCAAGTCTAGGGTAACATCAAACCACGCTTAACCTGGTAGCTAGCCCTACTAGGTTGGGAGAGGGCTCTCTCCTTGTCAATATCAATGAAAATTTATCAAGGAAGGCTTGAAATGACTAATATAAAACTAATTTTAGGCTAGGTGTGTTTGCTCAGAGGAATTTGTTTAATTTTAATAGTTGGTTGCTGGATCAAATGAGGAAGGTAACTTTGGGTCTGGGAAATGAACAAAGATTTGCAAAGGTTTCTATAGGGCAAGGTAGGCAAGTGTTTTAGCACTTTGAAATGACTGTAATGGTGAGTCTAAAGGCTATTGATGAGTTTGAGAGGGCATGAAAGTGTCATGAGTCCTCTTCAAACAGTAGAAAACATGTAAAACTAAATAAACCCCAAGGTAGAGCACTGAAACACCAATGAATTCCACCTTTAAACTTGATTCATTTAGATATGAAGAATAAAAAATATGATGACACACATAAACATAATATAATTGAATAAATAAGAAGGAAACTATGCTAATTCATATTACCACAAGAATCCCAAAAAATGTTGCAAAGCCCTGGTTTATTTCCTTGCCAAACTGCAGAAGTGATGTACAATAGTGCTCAATGCATCCACAAGAGTCCAACCTTGACAAATGACTAAGAAAGTAAAATATATAGGCCTCAAACCACCCATCATAGCCATTAGGGGTCGAATCCATGATTCTAGGAGCAGTTTCAACAAGATCTAAACTAGGAACTGAAAAATAGGCAGTGGAACAACTTGCCTCTAAAACTATGGAAAATGATTCATTCAGTTCAAAACTACCTATACATGATGTATCTACCTCCTTGAGTCAATTTTCATCATTTTTACATCAAAGAACATAAATTTACATCATGAGTTTGACCATGAGAGAGAAAAAGTCAAATTGAGAAACAACTAGGCGAAAATTTTGAGTTTTGAGCAAAATTGGCAAAACTTTCTCCTATGCGTAGCGCCGCTGATTATATGCGTAGCACCTTTTCCCAGCTGAATTTTGAGGCCTTCCCCTTGACCATATTTGCTCCAAGATGGCTTTTTGGAAAGGCCTATCTGTCTAATTTCTAGGACAAGTGGAATCTTTGAATTTGGTGTCCATTTGACCCTCCAAAAATGCAATCGCCCAAGAATGCTTCCTGTGTGTCAAAAAAGTGGCAGAAATGGCATTTTTGAGGCATTTTTGGCCCTTTTGGAGGTCCAAAACTTGTCAAAGATTTCCATCCATTTTTGAGAAAGCATATTTTTTCATGATGATTCCAAATATGCAAGCCATTTTTCAAGAATATGTCCCATCAAAAGCGTAGCACAGGTGGCACTATGCACATGTCAGAAAAACCTGTTTTTTGCCTCAAAAATTCAAAAACGACAAAAACTTCACCAAATTTCTTGAAATTTGGCATGAGCGATCTTTGCTAGGTGCTATGCTAGGCCAATGATGCTTTATATAAGATCTTAATCTTATCTTTCTTTTTTTTGCTTCTCAAATCTCTCTTTAACATGGCTTTTAGGCTTCTTATCCTTGTCTTGCAAATTTTGTTTCGGGACAAATAGTGATAAGCCATGTGGCACAACATTTTATTCTCCTTGTTAGCCTTGTCTAGAAACTTTTCCAAATGAATGTTTTCCATCTCTAACCATGATTGCCAGTCAGCCTCAATTTCTTGCTCTAGTGAAGTTAGCTTGACCTTTCTTCTTTTTGCCAATTGCCGATTTTCCCTTATGTTTTGCAGCTCCATGATTGATTGTTTGTCCTCTAGTTGCTTGTTCTGTTTCTCAAGGTAATTAATGATCCATTTATCCCTCTCAATGTTAAGTGATAGGCTTTGGATCTCAGCTTCCTGTTCCTTGATGATCTCATCCTTGAGTGAGCCCAAATCAGTGTCCTCTTCCTCAATCAAAATGAAATCCCTATCTTGGCCTTCAGAAGGCCCTTCATCATGAAATAATTTCTTTCCTCTATCTTGTACTTGCTCTGCTGAAGAAGAAGGAAAATCCTGTTTCAATCCAGGTGAAGATAGCATTTTCCTATTGTCTGGTGAAGAGAACAAGACCCCTTCCACCCCTGGTGGAGATAATACTCGTTTGGTAGCTACAAATAGTCTCCTTGTGCCTTTCTCATAAGTGATAAACACTGGCACACCCTATATGTTCAGTCTCATGAACATCTGGTTGGTTTGAAGGCCCTCCTTCCTCATGAAGCACTGATGGAGTCACCTGAGGGCTTTTGAAGACATCATGTTCAATGAAAGTATCCCATGAAATATTCAGCAAGCTTAGCTCATGCAAAACAATAATTTTAATCAAGGAGAAATGGTAAATGCTACTAAACTTCTAAGGAAGAGGTTTCCGTTGCACATAATGAGCCATTTTCTCAATATTACAGCATATAAAGTATGGAAGATTCATCATCCTCACCCTTGCAAAATGCATCAGCAATCTAATATGGTATGTATAAAGACGGGAAAACCTTCCCTCACAGGTGAAATATTTGATAATGAGTTTCATGAATGGAGCATAAGTGTCTTGCAAGAATTTGAAAGGAAAGACCCTACTGAATTTCATTTGATAACTAGCCTTGATGTAAGGCTCATAATGCTCTCTGCCCACATTCGGCCCCTTATTCCACTGTTCTCCCACATTTGGAATGCCTGTTGCTGCTGCAATAGTTTCACGTGTCAAAGTGAAAGAAACACCAGCTAGGTTCACCTGGCCATTGTGAAGATTAAGAACAAATAACCTAGCAAGCTCATGGTGATATTGCACCCTCTCCACCATCTCACAAAACTGGTAACAAGGCTGATGTTTAAAACATGTTACTGCAAGAGGGCAAGCTAGTAACTCTGTGAGAGTGGTGGGCTCCTCCCAGATGTGTTTTGCTCCTTTGTGTGGTTTTCTTGGTGCATGAACCTCTTGGGAAGGGTCATTGACAGTTTCATCATCCTGCTCATATGTTGACTCTATTTCCATTCTTGCAAATGTGGATGACTATGAAGAGATTTTCTCAAATATAGGAAGACTGTTGTTTTTCATTTGGGGATAAAGGGATTGACTGATAATAGGACTGTGAATGAGAGTTTGATGATGGCAATAAAGTTTTAGGGAATGATAGGGTTTGGGAAATGGAAATTAGGGTTTTGAAAATGGTAGGAATTATGTATAGGGCTTAGGGTTTAGTGATAGGGAGTAAGGTGAGTGTCAATGGGAGGGGAAAAGAGGAAGGGATTTAGGGAAACTTAGTGCAGGGGGATGAGATATAGGAAAATAATCACAAGGGAGTAAAAACAACAAAAACAACAAAACCTTAGACAAGCTTGGCAAGACAATTTTGAGAGCAGCTAGTGTTTCATTTTTCAATATTGAAATCACCACCATGGATGCAAAAAATCTCTTGCAAGGCTAGATGAGAGGGTGTCTTTACTTGCCAAGAGGTTATTGGTGCATTTTGAGGCAGAGGAGTGTGATAAAATGGTTTTGAAGCTCCAACAACAGATGCACCACACCAACACCCAGGTGCTTAGCGCACTTTCTGTGCATAGCACCCGTTCAATTTCCTTTGTAAAACTTGCATCAGATGCATTGCGCTAGGCAAGTGCATAGAACTGGTGCCCAGATGCGTAGTGCCACCAAATTTTCGTGATTTTTGCCTGATTTTGCCTCTTTCTCCCGCAAACCTGATTTTTGTTCTCCAAGAATGAATTTGCACAATGAAATAACAAAGAGGACCTTTTTCACTTTAAATATGCATGACTTTAATTTTTCATCCATCTCAAACCCACTTTGCTAATGTTAAAGTCACTTTGCTTTTAAAAGCTCTGTTTTTGTTTTTACAGTTTGACTCATGAATTGAACTTTGCTTTATGAATTGATGAATTGATGCATTGATGTTTTTGTTTCTTGCAGTAGCTGGAGTTGGCAAGGTGACCAAGGGAAGCAACTCTGAACTTGTTACATATAGGAAAATTAAAATTACATGAAATTTTATACATAGAAAATAAAAAACTCTATTTTTCCTCAAAACAGGGTTTTGAGTAAACAAATCACTTATTGAGCATAATATCATTGAAATTTTGATCTTGAGACCTTATTTGACCTCCTTATGTGCCTGTTGACTCTTATTGAGCTTTTGCATGTGTATGGTGACAAACCCTAGACCTAATGAGACCTAAAACCCTAAAAATGGATTTTGCAAATGTAATGACAAAAAATGACTATGAATGACCTGAACTTGTGAAAATTTTCCAGCAGCTAAAGACCATGAGGGAAAGTTTAATAATGAACCACCTCCATCAGTTGATCCATGACCTAATGAAATGCAGCTGATCGGATGGGACACCTAAAATGCATGCAAAAAGATAATTTGACCATTGATGGAGGGATGAAGATACTGACACTAAAATTGGCTCCAATGGGGATGGTAGCTCCTAGGAGGTGCCAAGAACTACAGATCTCTGGAAAGCAGACAGTGCCTCTTCCATTGGGCTAAATGGAGTCAATAACTTTAGCAAACACAAAACCAATATCTTGACTCAAAAATAACTTAATTACAAGACTGAAAATTGACTCAAATAATCCACACTAAGTAATCAAAAACTAACATCATACCTTCAGTCTTATAGCCTTCACTTTGGATCCCAAACTGAATGAATGCCAACAATACACACTTGCAATGAAGGAAATAAAATGGTATGTACAGTAACAAATTATGACAACAGAAAACTTCTCAAAGATAATATCATTTCAATTGCCGACCATTGACTGGCCCTCCTGAATAATCTTCCCCGTTCATTTCTCTGAGGAGAAAAACATTTTGACCTTGATATGCAGCAATTCTATATGGTCCCTTCCACAGATTCTCTAACTTTTCGTGCTTTCCTTTGTCCTTGTTTCTAGCATCCCACTTTAGCACTATGTCTTCAGTCTGAAACTTATCTTCCTTTGCCTTCTGGTCATAGATTTTCTTGATTCTCTCTTGCAGCCTGAAGTTATTCTATAAAAATTCCTCTCTCGTCTACTGTAAATGGATGTTTTGGTTTATTCTTCGTTGAAAATGATCCTCCTCGTTGCCATCTTCCTACAGAAGTTTTACAACTGGGAATGCGAGAGATGTCAGGAACAACATGTCAATACCATATATTATTTCGAATGCAGACATGCCAATTGACTTCTTCTGACTTGCTCTATCTGCCCATAGTTCATTAACTAATCTCTTGTGCTAGCTCTTTTTGTTTTGTTTCCAGTAGCGTTTCGATGATGTTGACTAATGATTTATTTGAAGATTCCGCCAATCCGTTACCTTGCGGATAGTATGCAGTAGAATGCCCCAAGGTAATTTGATATTTCTTACAAAAATCAATCATCTTTTTAGATTTGAAAGTTGATGCATTATCTGTAATCATCTTGTTAGGACAACCAAAACGTGACAAAATATTATTTTTGAGAAACTGAATTATTCCCGCATTTGTGGCCTACCGAGTGGGGATTGCCTCGATCCATTTTGTAAAATAATCTGTTGTTATTAAGATCCACTTGTGCTAAGCTGAAAATGTAGGGTGGATCTCTCCAATAAAATCTAGGCCCCACTATTGAAACGAAGCACTTACTTCAACTGGCTTGAGAGGTAGTGGTTGTATCTTTCTCCTTCCTTGAAAAATTTGACATTCGTGACAGCTTGTAATAGTTTTATACACATCAACAAAGAGGGTAGGCCAATAGTACTCTGCTCTCAAAATTTTATTTGCCGTCATTTTCCAAAATAGGTGACCTCCACAATCTCCCTTGTGAAAATCATCCATGAATTGTTTTTATTCCTCCTCAACCAAACAATTCAGCAACATACCTCCGGGATCTTTCCAATACATTGCATTATTCGTAATACACAATTTATCAACCCTTGATTTTAGAGTTCTAATTTTATTTCTAGCCATTCCCAGTGGTGGTGAAAGATGTTGGGGCACATATACAACATCTGAATACCATGGTGAATGAAGAAAAATTTCAGATACCTGAACAAGTGAGCTGTCTTCATCTTCTTCAAACATAGCATCAATCAAGTTGATGTCCAAGGCATGCAAATTAGACTCTGCCATCAGTTTTTCTAGACCTTGTCCCTTGATGAGCTTTGTTGCCTTTATCTCCAAGTCATATTCTAAAAAATCTACGATCCATTTGCCTCATCTCCCTTCCAGATTTGTCTGTACCAAAAAATCTTTGACGGTTGCGTTAGGGACATAAGTGAGAATATGAGAATGTAGAATATTTACTCGGAAATATTTCAAAGCTTTCACCAAGGCAAGAGCTTGCTTCTCAAAATGTTATACTTTAAGGTTGCATCTCTTATTGTCCTGCTAAAAAAGGCGATTTGCTTCTCGAGCTGGTCTTTTTCTGTATAAGAACTGCTACCATAGTATGCTCTCAAGCGAATGAAAATAAAATGAAATCTTGGGAATAATCTGGGCTGATCAAAATCGGAGCTGAAGAAAGAGCCAACTTACTAAATTGAAATAATTGATAGCTTCTTCGGTCCACTTCACTACACTATCTTTTTTCAACATGTCTGTAATTTCCCGCAAATGTTCGGCTAGATTTAGCACAAAATGACGTAAGAAGTTCATCTTACTGTTGAATGATTGGATCTCCTTTTTACTACGAGGAAAATCAATTTCCTAAATTGCTTCCTTTCGAGCAGGATCAATGCAGATGCCCCCCTTGGATATGATGTGATCGGGAAGCTTGTTGTCATCCATGGCAAACAAGCTATTTTTGGGATTAAGAGATATGCCATACTTTTTAAACTGCTGAAAAACAATCTTCAAATGGTAAAGAAGCTCCTCATATGAATTGGAAAAAACTGTCAAATCATCAAGACAAACTACTGAAAATACATATTTCTCATTTGCAAAGGCGATACCCATAGCTCGCTGAAAAGTTGCACCAGCATTCTTTAAACCGAATGGCATTTTGGCATAATGGAGAGTCCCCCACGAAGTGGTGAATGTTGTTTTGTCCCTGTCATCCTCATGGACCAAAATTTGATTGTAGCCAGAATACCCATCGAGTAGTGACATTCGAGATGCCCCAACCACTCTTTGGAGTACGTGGTCCATTTTTGACGACGGATAATTATCTTTCAAAGACACCTTATTCAGATTTTTGAAATCAATGCATAATCTAATCTCACCTATCTTCTTCTGCTTGGGCCCCAAATTGGAAATCCATTCTGCAAATCTTATTGGAACGATTATACTAGTCTTGTATAATTGGTTCACCTCCTTCTCTATTGATGGTAGCAACTTTCGATTAATCCTTCTCAACTTTTCGTGAAATGGCTTCTGGTTTGGCTTGATTAGAATGATATGTTGAACTATACTTTTATTGTACTCTTTCAAATTTGTATAGTCCCATGCAAATACATCAGTAGATGAAGACAATAAAATAATGTATTTTGCCTTTACTTGAGGAGACAATGCCTTTGACAACTTCACCATCTTTGGGTTTTCTGTTGTTCCAATATTCACATCTTCAACTCCCTTTTCAATAAGCATTAAACTTGGCTTCGAGGCTACATCATCTTAGTCAAATAATTCCTCTAAAGTTATAAGGCCTTTAGGGATGACATTGTCCTTCAGCTGCAAAAATTCCATCTGATTTACTTCTAAGTCCGGTTCACCATTATCTTGCTCTCCATCTATAGAAGTTTCTTGATATTTGCCTTCATTTCGTAGAAATTATTCAATCTCTTTGTCATCCTGAAACACCTACTAATATCTTTGATTATCAGGGACAGCTGGATGATGCTTCACATGATTTCAAACTTATTGTTTGAATTCATTGGAATCTTTAAGTTACTTGCAGTTGTAGCAAGGGAATCTGCAGTAACATTTTGTACACAAGGAACACATGTAAAATTGTAATATGGAAACAACCTCAAAAATATCTAAAACTGCATTATGGTAGGCCCTCATTTGAGGATGTTTGGCTTGGTATTCACCCTTGACTTACTTTATTACTAATTCGGAGTCGCCATAAATTGAAATTCTTTTTGCATTCAACTTTTTGAGGATTTTCAAGCCTGCAATTAGTGCCTCATATTCTGCTTCAATATTGGAACAATCAAAAGCCAAATTACAAGAACAAACTCTTACATTACTTGGGAATTTATTTGGTGAGAAAATAGGGTTGCGTATCCAAATACCAATTCTTGCACCTTCCCTACCTACTGCTCCATCAAAGTCCATACTCCACAAGCCGGCTTCTTCTTCCAAGTGTTGGAATTCTGCCCGCTTTTCTACCTTTGGCTACTGTCCATCAATTTCTTGCTACTGGTGGGATGTTGATTGTTTAGCGGTACTTTCAAGCCTTTGTCTCTCTTGATCAAGTACAACTCGGAAATTTTCTGTTATCTCCGGTATATCTTCAACTTCAACTAACTGACTATTTACATTGTTGAAATCACTGTCAAAATCAAGAACAAAAGATTCTAAATCTGTATGTACATAATTAATTGGATGATTCAACGGTTTCTCCTTGCTTGTGATCATATATTTCATCTTTTTCTCCCTATATAATTTTCTCAACTGACCAAAGATAGGAATAGTGGCATAAGAGAAATCTAACTGCAATGTCCCTTTCAGTTTTGCACCCCATGATCTAGATAGAAGCATGCCAAATCTAGGAAGAATGTTGGCCACAACTACATCCATAAGAACATTTTTCACTGGAATCTAATCCAAAGTTACAACCAAATCTTTAATAAGACTAATACATCTGACCCTACCTGAATCAAAGGAATAAAGATCATGATACTTTCGGGTGATATCCAATCCCAGTTTTTCCATAATTTCCTTTGACATTAGGTTATGAGACACTCTTGAATCAAAGATGACATTATGCAAACATAATCATGCAAACTAAGGCTGATGTAAAAAGGAGCTACATCACTATCCTCAAATTGGCCTTCTAATGCTGGACCAAAGATAAGTTCAGGTTGGTCATCTTCCACATTTACCATATTATATAGAGGATCTATATTCAAAATCTTTGCCACTTGACCTTTATAATTGCTGCTTTTCATTAATTCAATCAAAGGTATTGACACTTTTAACTTGGCAATTTCATTTTCTAAGCTAAAGGCTCTAGTTTTTTCTACCTCTTTGACTGGAGCATCGTTCTTTTCAGTCTTATCCTTTGTTGCACTTGGCTGATTTGACTTTTCATTTGTTGATTGCACTTTGCTGAAAGTAGGATCTGCTGGCTCCTTTCCCTTTTTCTGAACATTTGGAGAATTATTATTTGGTAGTGTTGCTTCCTTCCACTTTTGAATTGGATTGATTGGTACATCCCTACTCCCGTGTGAGTATTGTCTTTGCTACGCCATCAACGCATTCATGTATCCCCTCTTATATTCGTCTAATTCCTCTTCTAGGATTGTTTCATTTGCCAATAAAATCTTCATCTTTTTGTGTAGCTGAACTTTCTGAATACTCTTCATCTTCGGTGATATAAATTGGCAAACCATCTAGTGTAAAAAAGTGATTCTCCTCTCCTATTGGAGTCTCATCATCCTATGATTCAGTGCCATGGACATAGTTCTGCTGTAATGGTGTTTTGACTTGCAGTTGAGCTGATGGATCTTGAGCCCTTTATTCCTGTTGCTTGATGGTGAATTGTGGTTGCTGCTGACCATGAAAATTTGGATTTATGACCCGTGTCTCGAGCTTATCTACAATGGTGAATCTATTGAACATCTTCTTGAGCTTATGGAGAAAATGATCTGAGGTGGAAGCTTCTTCCTTTATGGTCACCTCCTTCTTGGTCTTTGTCCTAGCTCTCTTAGCTAGCATATTTGCTTCAACACTTACTGCGATTTTCTGCATGTTCTCCAAAGTAGTCAGGTCTCTTTCTCTCAATTGATATGTCATGTTAGGATCAAAGCCATCAGGAAATTTGATCAAAGCTAGCCCCATAGGTGGCTTGATATCAGCTTGAATGGAATTATAAACAATGTTGAATCTAACACACTAGTCCTGGACACTTTCACCAACATTTCTCTTTATGTTTTCATACTCAGAAAGGATTTGGAGTGGATTTTTATTTACCTACCAACGATCTAGAAATTTTCTTTGAAGAACTGCCAATGTATTGATTGTTCCAGTATGAAATGCTCTCAACCACTTTCGCACTTCACCTCCAAAAGTTTGCACAAATAATCTCATAATCACATTCTCTTCATTTATCTCATGGATATCAAAGAAATCACTCATGTGATCAACATGCTGTTGTGCTATGATACCTTGGGAAGCATTAAACAATGGGATTTTACTTTGATAATCAGCAGGCATTACATCCAAGTTTAGTGGCAAAATGAGAGGTGCATATCTGGCAGCCATTGCTTGAGGTGGATTTAAAACTAGCCTTAGGGATGTAGGAGGAGTTGGAACAACAATAGCAGTCAATGTGACGGGTGTATGAGATGTCGAAGGGGATGAAGAAATGTGTGATGTTTGAGGTGTTGAAGGAGCTGATGGGGGTGAAGAAACTGCAGATTTCTGATCAGATATGGTGGGCTGCACGGGAATGGTGGGAATAAAAGGAGACTTAGTAGGAATTTCTGAGCCATACACAACAGCAGATGAACCAAGAGTAGCAGGTGTAAATTCTAAGAACTTGGGAATATTGGTAGCCACAATTGAATTTTGGAGATTAAGAATATAAGCATTGTTACACAGTAAAATGTCACTGTCACCCTGTCAGTCTCCTTACTGTGTCAAAAAGTCACATTCACCTTGACTATGCCCTTTGAAATGGCTAAAAACCCTCTTTGCCTAAGTTATTTGAATCATCGCGACTGTTTATTAAATAACCGCGCTGACTGATGGAGGATAATGTAACTGCTGCGCTGCCAGCGTGGAAGCACACGTGTTTTCCGCGCTGGTCCAATTTCACGGACAGCGCGCCCTCCGTTTGTACCATTGTGCGCTGACCAGACCTCTTATATAGTTGATTTGCGATGCCAGCGCGCCAGCCCAGTTTTGCACCCGCGCTGATCCTGTTTAGGCGAGTTTGTTCTAACAGCCAACCTTCCAGATGACTCCAGACTTGGCTGTTAGC
>APFE031027739.1:191245-202728 GCA_000404065.3 Pinus taeda | reverse complement strand
CTCTCTTTGCTTGTGCAGGTGTCCGTCCGCGAGGATAGTGGAGGATTGTGATCGGCTGGAGCGAAGGAGCGAGAGGATCATCTCTTCGACAAATGTAGCGTTGGAATCCAAGTAGGTTTCTTTTACCCACTTGTTAATTACAACTAGGAACCTGCAGTGTAGCATTGTTTGATTGTTGCTAGACCCCCTTTGGGCTAGTAGGGATCGCCTCTATCCGTAGAGGGGATTTACCTCTCCAACAAGCATCAATTGATCTATTTTCTCCTTCAGTTTCAAGATATCGCACAAACTCCGCATTTAGAATAGTAGCACCAATTGCACTTTTAGACTTAGTTTCAAACAATGATAGATCAAAATGTTCATCAAATGGGATATCTTCAAGATATTCAAAAACAACCGAGCATGAATGAGATATAAACACAAGAATCAAAAAACATTCTTGGCAGAGAATTCTTGGAATGAGATTTGGGTTTTCATACACGGGAGGGGGATCAGGATCAGGATTGGCTCTGGTGTATCATCTGGAAGCCAGTGTGTTGAATTATTCCCAAAAATCAAATTGACATTACAACCTTATCAGCCTAATGAATTCCAAACTCATCATCCAAAAGTCTAGAATTATTTACTGTACTGGCACAATTTGCGAGTTAGATGTTCAATTTATAAAACTAAATCAGAGATTGACTGAAGAAACATTCATCTACTTATGCACTCGCAAAGCAAGAGCAGTTTGAAGGCTACCTTGCTAACTTCAGGCTCCGTCTATAGTTTATAAATCAAAGAACACTAATGAACAAACAAACTTTTCTTCCCCAGTATGGTTGCCACTATGTTAAGGCCTAAATCTATCTCAGGCTAAGAAAGCCAGGTCTAGGGTAACATCAAACCATGCTTAACCTGGTAGCTAGCCCTACGAGGTCGGGTGAGGGCTCTCTCCTTATCAATCTCAATGCAAATTTATCAAGGAAGTCTTGAGATTATTGAAATAAAAACTTATTTTAGGCTAGGTATGTTTTCTCAGAGGAATTTGTTTAATTTTAATGGTTGGTTGCTAGGTTAGATGAGGAAGGCAGCTTTGGGTCCGGGAAATGAACACAGATTTGTAGAGGTTTCTATGGGACGAGATAGGAAAGTGTTTTAACACTTTGAAATGAGTGTAATGGTGATTCTAAAGACTGGTGAGGAGCTATAGAGGGCATGCAAGTGTCATGAGTCCTCTTCAAACAGTAGAAAACATGTAAAACTAAATAAACCCCAAGGTAGAGCACTGAAACACCAACGAATTCCACCTTTAAACTTGATTCATTTAGCTATGAAGAATAAAAAATATGATGGCACACATAAACACAAGATCACTAAATAAATGAGAAGGAAACTATGAAAATTCACATTACCACACGAATCCCACAAAATGCTGCAAAACCCCGGTTTATTTCCTTGCCAAACTGCAGAAGTGATGTACAATAGTGCTCAATACATCCACAAGGGTCCAAACTTTACAAATTACTAAGAAAGTACAAGATATAGATCTCAAACCACCCATTATAGCCATTAGGGTTTGAATCCATGAGTTTAGGGGTTGTTTCAACAAGATCTAAACTAGGAACTAAAAAATAGGCAGTGGAATAACTTGCCTCTAAAACTATGGAAACTAATTCATTCAGTTCAAAACTACCTATACATGATGTATCTACCTCCTTGAGTCAATTTTCATCATTGTTACATCAAATAACATCAATTTACATCATGATTTTGACCATGAGAGAGAAAAATTCAAACCGAGAAAAAACTAGGTGACGATTTTGAGTTTTGAGCAAAATTGGCAAAAATTTCTCCTATGCGTAGCGCCTCTGATTGTATGCATAGTGCCTTTTCCCAGGTGTATTTGGAGGCCTTCACCTTCACAAAATTTTCTCCAAGATGGCTTGTTGGAAATATCTATCTGTGTAATTTCTAGCACAAGTGGAATTTTTTACTTTGGTGTCCATTTGCCCCTCCAAACATGCAATCTCCCAAGACCGCTTCCTGTGTGTCAAAAAAGTGGCAGAAAGGGCATTTTTTGAGGTGTTTTTGGCCCTTTTGTAGGTCCAAAACTTGTCAAAACTTTCTAGCCATTTATGAGCAAGCATATTTTTTCATGCTGATTCCAAATATGTAAGCCATTTTGCAAGAAGATGCCCCCATCAAAAGCTTAGCGCCGGTGGCACTACACACCTGTCAAAAAAACCTGATTTTTCCCTCAAAAATTCAAAAACGACAAAAACTTCACCAAATTTCTTGAAATTTGGCATGAGTTATTTTTTTTAGGTGCTATGCTGGGCTAATGATGCTTCAGCAAAGATCTTGAGCTTATCTTACTCTTTTTTGCTCCTCAAAGATCTCTTTAACTTGGCTTTTAGGCTTCTTATCATTGTCTTGCAAATTTTGTTTCGAGCCAAATAGTGATAAGCCATGTGGTGAAACATTTTATTCTCCTTGTTTGTCCAGTAGCTTTTCCAAATGAATGTTTTCCCTCTCTAACCATTATTCCTGGTCAGCCTCACTTTCTTGCTCTAGTGAAGTTAGCTTGACTTTCCTTCTTTTTGCCAATTGCCGGTTTTCCCTTATGTTTTGCTGCTTCATGATTGTTTGTTTGTCCTCCAGTTGTTTGTTCTGCTGCTCAAGGTAATTAATGATCCATTTAGCCCTCTAAATGTTAAGTGATAGGCTTTGGATCTTAGCTTCTTGCTCGTTGATGATCTCATCTTTGAGTGAGCCCAAACTAGTGTCCTCTTCCTTAATCAAAATGAAATCCCTGTCTTTGCCATCAAAAGGCCCTTCATCATGCAATGGTTTCTTTCCTCTGTCCTGTACCTACTCTGTTGAAAAGAAGGTAAAGCCCCTTTCACCCCAGGTGAAGATAGCATTTTCTTGTTGTCTGGTGAAGAGAACAAGACCCCTTCCACCCCTGGTGGAGATAATACTCGTTTGGTAGCTGCAAATAGTCTCCTTGTGCCTTTCTCATAAGCGATAAACACTGGCACACCTATATGTTCAGTCTCATGAACATCTGGTTGGTTTGAAGGCTCTCCTTCCTCATGAAGCATTGATGGAGTCACTTGAGGGCTTTTGAAGACATCATGTTCAATGAAAGTATCCCATGAAATATGCAGCAAGCTTAGCTGATGTAAAACAATAATTTTAATCAAGGAGAAATGGTAAATGCTACTAAAATGCTGAGGAAGAGGTTTCCTTTGCACATAATGAGCCATTTTTTCAATATTCTGACATATAAAGTATGGAAGATTCATCATCCTTACCCTTTTAAAATGTATCAACAATCTAACATGGTATGTATAAAGACGGGAAAACCTTCCCTCACAGGTGAAATATTTGATAATGAGTTTCATGAGTGGAGCATAAGTGCCTTGAAATAATTTGAAAGGAAAGAACCTACTGATTTGCATTTGATAACTAGCCTTGATGTAAGGCTCATAATTCTCTTTGCCCACATGCTACCCCTTATTCCACTGTTCTCCCACATTTGGAATGCTTGTTGCTGCTACAATAGTTTTAGGTGTCAAAGTGAAAGAAGCAGCAGCTAGGTTCACTTGGCCATTGTGAAGATTAAGAACAAATAACCTAGCAAGCTCATGGTGATATTGCACCCTCTCCACCATCTCACAAAATTGGTAACAATACTGATGTTTAAAACATGTTACTACAAGAGGGCAAGCTAGTAAATTTGTGAGAGTGGTGGGCTCCTCCCATATGTGTTTTCCTCCTTTATGTGGTTTTCTTGGTGCATGAACCTCTTGGGAAGAGTCACTGACAGTTTGATCATCCTTCACATATGTTGAATCTATTTCCATTATTGCAAATGTGGATGAATATGAAGAGATTTTCTCAAATATAGGAACACTGCTATTTTTCTTTTGGGGATAAAGGCATTGACTAATAATAGGATTGTGAAGGAGGGTTTGATGATGGAAATAGAGTTTTAGGGAATGATAGGGTTTGTGAAATGGAAATTAGGGTTTTGAAAATGGTAGGAATAATGTATAGGGCTTAGGGTTTAGTGACAGGGAGTAAGGCGATTGTCAATGGGAGGGAAAAGAGGAAGGGATTTAGGGAAACTTAGTGCAGGGGGGTGGGATATAGGAAAATAATCACAAGGGAGTAAAAACAACAAAACCTTAGACAAGCTTGGCTAGACAATTTTGAGAGCAGCTAGGGTTTCATTTTTCAATATTCAAATCACCACCATGGATGCAAAAAATCTCTTGATAGGCCAAATGAGAGGGTGTACTTACTTGCCAAGAGGTTATTGGTGCATTTTGAGGTAGAGGAGGGTGATAAAATTGGTTTTGAAGCTCAAACAACAGATGCGCTGCGCCAACACCCAAGTGCGTAGTGCCCGTTCAATTTCCTTTGTAAAACATGCGCCAGATGCATAGCACCAGGCAGGTGTGTAGTGCAAATGCTTTGATGCATAGCGCCACCGAATTTTCATGATTTTTGCCTGATTTTGCCTCTTTCTCTCACAAACCCGATTTTTGTTCTCCAAGAGTGAATTTGCATAATGAAATAACAAAGAGGACCTTTTTCACTTTAAATATGCATGAATTTAATTTTTCATCCATCTCAAATGCACTTTTCTAATTTTAAAGTCATTTTTCTTTTAAAAGCCCTATTTTTCTTTTTGCAGTTTGACTCATGAATTGAACTTTGCTTGATGAATTGATGCATTGATGTTTTTGTTTCTTGTAGAAGCTAGAGTTGACAAGGTGGCCAAGGGCAGCAACTCTAAACTTGTTACATATAGGAAAATTAAAATTACATGCAATTTTATACATAGAAAATAAAAAACTCTGTTTTTCCTCAAAACAGGGTTTTGAGGAAAAAAATCACTTATTGAGCATAATATCATTGAAATTTTGATCTTGAGACCTTATTTGACCTCCTCATTTGCCTATTGACTCTTATTAATATTTTTCATGACTATGGTGACAAACCCTAGATCTAATGAGACCTGAAACCCTAAAAATGGCTTTTGCAAATGTAATGACAAAAAATGACTGTGAATGACCTGAACTTGTGAAACTTTTCCATCAGGTAAATACCATGAGGGAAAGTTTGAGAATGAACCACCTCCATCAGTTGATCCATGACCTAATGGAATGAAATTGATCGAATGGGACACCTAAAATGCATGCAAAAAGAGAATTTGATCATTGATGGAGGGATGAAGATACCGACATTAACACCTGTAGCATTTTTTGCTCTTCCTGTAGCACCTTCTATGTTTCATGTAGCGGGCTTTGTTTTTCCTATAGCTTCCCTTTTCTTTCTTGTTGGAGTGTGGTAGGGGCCTTGGGTTTTTTAGAGGAGGCTTATCTAGTAATATGACTCCTTACATATGTTATGGGAGTCTTTGAAATGGCTTTAGCTGAGTTGACCTCAACTTTCCTTTCAGTGGGTTCTATCTCCTCTTTTAGATGCTGATTCTTCAATTGTAATAGGGGCCTTTGTGGGAGTTTGAGACTTTCCCTATTTAATTTGGTGTTTTTCCTAGTTTTGATTGGTTTGCTTAGGGTAGCTATGGTAGTAGCTGCCTCCTTTTCAATGGGTCCAGGAGACAAACTTGTCTGCTCTGGGGATACTTCTTCTTCTCTAGGTGTAGTGGTTTTCTCAGGGCTTGGTTCCTCCTATTGCTCCTCCTATTCTTCTTCATTTTTCTCTGGTTCTTCCTCTATTTTCTCTACCTCTGCCTCTTCTTCCTCTTATTGTTTGTACCTTCCTTCAGCACTAGAGGCTGGGATCTCACCAGGTGTGAGGGTTTAAGTGTCAATGAAGGATTCTTTGTCCATATCCCTGAATGTGGACCAGAGGACAAGAATCCTTATTTTATTCAAAGCATCTTCCACTATCAGTTTGATGAGGCCATGGTGGCTTAGGTGTTGGTGCTTTCATTCTCTCACCTTTTGTCTCATGTCCATGATGGTCTGTAGAAGGAAATAAGGCACATTGAGTCTTTGGGCTAGGGGAAATTCTTCTTGAAATATTATTTCGTGGAGCAACCTAAATTAGTTACCATAGACTACACTCAATATTCCTTCACAAGAGATGAACTTAAGGATATGGCATACGAACTCATCCCATGGATAGGGTAGGATCTCCCTTTTGACTCCATTTTTATCTTCAATAGGTTTCTCATCAGTAGTGAATAAGTTATTCTGGACAATGGCACTACTGGAATTCTCATCTCTTCTCCATGGGATCCCTAGGGGAAGGGTTGTCACCTTGATAATTATCTCAGGATAGATAGAAATGGATAATCCCCTCACCCTAGTGGTGGAACTGGCTCTTTTCTGAGAGTTTAGGGCCATGTAAAATGCATAGGTAATGTCATCATCATATCCTTTCAGTAGTCAAAGAAACCTAACCAATGATGCCTTTTGAAAATGTCCAATATAGGAGGGTGAAGGTGAATTGTTTTAATGTCTATAGGCTCTCTCCTATTGAATCCCCCTCCCATATTCTCCTCTATTTTCAACTAAGTGTAGGATGGTTTCTTCCCATGATGGCTGTTTTGTGGAATTTAATGGGAACAGAGGGTTGGAATCTCTAGTTGCTGACAATTATGTGTATTCCTCTACTCTATAGCTAGAAAAAATCTTTTAATTCATATGATTACTGATATTACTTGTATAATTCAGGGTGCATCAACATGTAAATCATGGAAAAAAGAATGAGAGGGGCCACTTACTTTTCACCACATAGCCTGGTAAAATGATAACTGGAGACCAGATTAACCCTTGACAACTTTATTTCACCTTTGGAGGCTTCCCTTAGCAATTTTCTGGGCTTCCTGTAGCTTCCTCTTGTATAAATGATAGAGTAGGGTTTGACTCTCCTCAATGGCTTCCCAGGCTTGTCCTTACCTTAACTGATTTTGAAATGAGCCAAGGTGCAAGAGAATTTGAGCCTTAATACGTTATATGCTATTTTTGGCTAGGGTTCGGAGCACTGTGATGAATTGGCAGAAGTACGAGTCTTCCTCATTTGGACCATTGTCCCACTTGGAGTAATAATTCCCTTGTCCCTCATAATCAACACCAACTTCCTATTATCTAATCTTGAATGATGTGACACTCCCACATTGCATGATGACTCATAAATCACTTCTCGTTCACTGACCGAGGGTGGCCAAGTTAACTGGCCACCTCTAGCTTATAAGCCACCTCCAGCTTATTAAAAATACCTTACTTTGACATTCATACATTTTTCATTATATTACACATGGGGAGGAGCTTAGAGGTTACCATACCTATTCCTACCTCATGTTCAATCAATGCATGCTGGAGTGTTGGACCTTTGTGCTATTACCCAAGGAGTTGTCTTGCTGTCTTTTCTGCTCATGTGTATACTTTCTTTGCTCTTGTGTATTTGAATGTTGCTATTGATTATGTGTGCAGGCCCTTTCTTGATATCCCAGGTGCTTCTATTGCTACTGGAGAGTCCTTCTTGGAGTGGAAGGGTGCCTCATGAGATGGCATCATCCCCTCAACTTGATGGGAAGAAAAAGTAACTAGGCTTCTAGCTTTCTGTAATGGTTGCACATGCTGCTACAAGAAATCCTGTAGCAATCCGTTTTTCTCTTCAATGGTCTTCTCACTTCAGGGGAGTGATGAGAAAGCGTGTATGGGGGATTGGAGGATGATATTAAGGCCCTGATTGAGTAGTGTAGGGCTGTGGAAATGGAGGGAATGTACACTGTGTTTTTTTTTTTTAATTTCTAGGATGATACAGAGTTTAGGGTTAGTTTTGAAAGATAGTGTTTTTTTTGTGAATAGGGGTGTATGAAGGATGGATTAGTGGTGGATCAAGGTGGGAGGACCTCATTTAACTTTTGATAGGTCATGCATGATGGTTTTTGCAATTAGATCCCCTTCTTATAGATTTTCAGGAACTTCCTATAGTGCTACAAAATCTTCTTGTAGCAATTACACACTTCTTGTAGCAATCTAGAGAGGGCCTGAAATTAGGTTTTTGAGCCACTAGAATAGTGAAGAGTGGTGAGGAAATTATTTTCATGTGGTATATGGAGTGGATGGGAACTTGATAGTGTTGTCCCTGTATCTTTGAAACTCGCCATTGTCCTACAAACCTGCAAAATGATAGAAATTATTAACAGATAGGTTGTTGATCCCCGTCATGACATTCTCATTTGTTTTTTTTGTTTTTTTTTTTTAATTTATTTTTCAAGGGACACATAGGCCGCCTCAGGAGATGTTTTCAACCTGTATGCGTTCCCTGAGCACCTCAAGGGAGGTTTTCACTTAGGTGATTTTTTTTG
Source organism: Pinus taeda (assembly GCA_000404065.3). Lineage (NCBI taxonomy): Eukaryota > Viridiplantae > Streptophyta > Pinopsida > Pinales > Pinaceae > Pinus > Pinus taeda. The sequence goes on along the minus strand of APFE031027739.1, from coordinate 194,390 downwards.
TTTTTTTGTTTTTCACTCTTGGGCTACCTCAAGGAGGTTTTCAACCCAAGAGTTGGTCTTAGATTCCTTATGAAGGTTTTATCCAGACCTCTTATTTTTTTTCTTCCTTTTCGATCAAAAATAGTATCTAGGAATGCTATGAATTGGAAGTTATGACACTTCCAATCACATTCACCTCTCTGCTGATGGTGCTAATGAATTATTCCTTGGATATAAGATTTCTGTAAACTTTCAATCTATAGCCATTGACAAGCAAGGGGATCCCTTCCTCATCCATGGTCTTGATTTGAACAACTCCATTGTCATAGAATTTATTTATCAGGTATGGGATTAACCATCTTGTCATCAATTTTTCTTTGAAGTCCTTGAACATAGAGTCATTTAGCAAAGGGTCAATTCCCTTCTTGAAAAATTTGTCCTTGATATTCTTTTCATGCCAGACCTTCCTTTTCAATTGGATAACTTTGGTGTGTAGGAGGGCCTGCATCCTGAATTCATCCAAGCCATTTAATTGGAGAAACCTCTCCTGCTAAGCCTTCGTGACATCTAAATCCAACTGTTGTGCCATTCTCAAAGTATTATACTCAAACTCAATAGAGAGAAGATCATAAGGGGTAAAAGAAGTAGTTGTCTTCCATGTTGTATTATAGGCCCAAGTGGCATCCACTAATCTATCTTCCCAATCCTTTATGCTCCTACTCATAACCTTGGTGAGGATGCCTTCTAATGCCCTGTTTGTGACCTCTACTTGTCCATTGGCCTAAGGATGATAGGAACTAGATTTTATGTGCTTGATATGGTGTTGCTTTAACAAATTATTGATTAGATGTGATGTGAATTGAGCTCCTTTATCGGTAACTATCTCTCTAGGGTACTATTGAAGGCTCAAAATTCTCTACCTACAACACTATAAGGGAGACCATGTGGTCCGGACCTTAAAGCAACCCCTTTTCTGTTGAAATAGTGGTTTCAACTGGTTAAACTGGGTCCAATTACCTTTTCCCTATTTCTATCAGTTTAAGATGTGTCTTTATTTACCAATATGTAGGGACATTAGATCATTTCTTCTTGCTGATCTGGTAAGAGAGTGACCCTTAAGCTGTTTTAACGACACAACCAAACCACTCTAAAGTTTTGCCTCTTGAAAAGAGGACTTCTAGAATGCAGAAGGTATGATAACACATGCAAGATCTAATCTAAGATGAAATTTGTGTAACCTATCTCAATGGAAGGAAAGAAAAATCATTCTCTCAATCGAGAGCCAATTAACTTAATAGGGAAAAAAACATTTAAATAATTGGAATAAATATGGAGTGATTAGATCGAGGAGATATCTCACAAGATTTGATTTCTCATTAACATAAATAATAACAATTAAACACTTAGTAAATAGTTAAATATGAGCTTATTGAAAATATATCCAATTACTTATTTATCATATGCATAAGAACTACAAAGATTCATGATGAATTACTAAATTAGTTCAGATAAAACATCATGTATGCAGACAAACAATTATTATCCTAAATCGTAAGATAGCTTGCCAATCTAAGATTATATATATTTGTTCCTATGTGTATTTCAGTTTTTAAATCACATTTAAGATCAAGTCTATAGAATAATCTAATTAGACTTTTAAATGAATTAAGAATTAAAACTCAACAATAGTGCATGAAGCAACAATTAATTCATACATATGTAAATGTTAATTGAAAAATTGAGAAATAATTTGCATCCATAATTCAACAAACAATAGTGCTATACGAAAATCAGTGAAACAATTTTTTATTAATAAAAGAAAAATCAAATTACAGATCCTCATAGTACGACAATAGTGCACAATCCTATGGGCCTCTAATCGATCTCTGCTTGCAGAAATGACCTCCTCCTTACAGTAGTTATACATAATGAAAAAGAGTTTCTCCACAAACAAATGAAAACACTGCAATATAGAGCCTTCTTTCCTCAGTATTCCTCTCATCTCTAGTTCTAAATCCTCATCACAATAGTGCTTTATGAATTCCAGACTTGAAGAGTAGAGAAGCCCCTAATACATTCTACAATCAGTTATTTATAATTTTTACAAAAATAATTCTCAATAAGAAAGTTGTTGAAGAATAGATCCGCTCCATCAATTTTCATTGGGCCAAAGTCCCCTTCTTCTCCTACTGGAGCATTCTCATTTATTGAGATTTTCTTCTTCTCATCTCTTCAACTGTTCCCTTGCCAAAAAACAAATCCAAATTAAATTACAATATAAAATCAAATGAAAATACCAAATCTGGAATAAAATATCTTCAATCAAACTTAATTCAAATAATCAAATTAAAAAGAAATCTGAGCTTTCTATTGATGCATGTGAGGAGATAATTGGTCAAGGAGAACATAGATGAATGGATCTACACTCCATAGAGGCTATGAGAAAATGAAAATGTAGAAAATAAAACTCAGAAAATTGATTTTGTTTAAAAATTTGGAGCTTGATCATATGTTATATTTTAGACCCATTAAATGATCAAATATGGTTTTGTAACCACTTCAGAAATAATCTCCATGATTTTATCTATCTGACGAGTTAACTTGGGCCTCATTTGGCCAATTAAAACTCAACTTATGAGCTTCCAAAGTTGATGAATCAAAACTGCCAAAATTCTGGAAATTTTGTTGCTTAGGCTAAAAACATAATTTTACCAAATTAATATAAATTCTAAATTAAATTTGATAATTAAATGTTAATAATTATGATTATAAAATTAAATTTAATTATAAAAAAACATAATTTAATTAATATAATAATAAATTATTTAAAAATTATTACAATATAAATAATATAATAATACAATTAATGATATAATATATAATAATAAAAAAATATATTTTTAATATATATAACTAATAAATATTTAATTTAAAATTTAAAATAAAAAACCAAACGTTACGTATAATGGTGGTTTAATGGGAATGGAGGAGTTAGTGAGGTGAGATGGAGTGCTAAGGAGGGTGACTGAGAGTCAGGTGGAGGGATAAGGAGGGTGAGGTGACAATTAACTCAAATTGTTGGGTTGTGTTATATTCTTTCCACATAGTTAACAGGGGGTTTGAGGGGTACTCGTAACCCCACTTTATGGGGTCCGGGGCAGCGCCC
>APFE031027739.1:151863-185610 GCA_000404065.3 Pinus taeda | reverse complement strand
GTTTTCCCTACAACATGTACCCAAATTTGTAGAACACATTATCCCTTAAGAACTCTTCCACTTTCTCCTCTATTGCTACTTTGACAGCCTTTGTCTCAACCCATTTCTTCAAATATTTAGTGCATATAATGATGTACTTCTTCTACCTTGATGGTGGATCAATTAGCTCATTGAAATCCATGTCCCACTTGTTAAATGGATCCAAATCCACCTAAGGTTGTAATGGAATTTCATCCTTGGGGTAGGTTTTCCCATCCTCTGACATTGATCACATTGACTGGTGTATCTTCTTTCATCTTGGTGAGAGTGGGCCAATAGTAACCAGCTTGAAGAACCTTGAAAGTTGCTATCTTGGCAAAAAAGTGGCCTACACAAAGCCTATCATGACAATATGAGAGGATGTAAAAGACTTCTTCTTCCCTAACACATCTCCTCAAGATTTGATCTGGTCCCAGCTTCAAGAGAATGCCTCAAATCCAAGTGAAAGGGGCACTCTTCCTTACAATTCTACTCTTTTCCATAGATGACAGATTTGGATGGAATTTTGAAACAACTAGGTAGTTAGGTATGTAAGAAAAATATGGAGAGAGAACTGAGATAGAAAATAAGTGCTCACCTGGAAGCTAATCATCAACCATCCCTTCAACATGTATAGGCAAAGAAAGTCTAGACAAAAAATCTGCAACTACATTTTCTTTTCTTGTCTTATCAATGATAGTTAAATCAAACTAATGTAATAGAAGCAACCATATAATAATTCTATTATTCGCATCAAGTTTTTAATTAAGTCTTCGATATCTACATTTTTAGTATGCACAAAAGTTCGATATCCGGTGATGTAGTGTTTGAGCACGTTCAAAGAGTGTACACCAACTAGGATTTCTTTCTCAGTTACATTGTAATTCAATTCAACCTTAGACAAATTTCTGCTAATGAAGTAAATGACATAAGGAAAATTGTTATTTATCTGGCCTAAAGTTGCTCCTACAACTTTGTTGGATGCATTAGCATGGATGTGGAAATGAAGAGTCAAATTTGGGCCTCTAAGTATGGGTGCAGTAATTTATTTGTCTTTCAATATATCTAAGGCCTCTTGGCAACTATCCAACCAACAAAATTCAGAGTCCTTGGCTAGAAATCCAAACAATGACAGGGATACTTTGTTGAAGTATTTGATAAACCTCATATAATATCCATCTAGCCCAAGAATATCCTAACATCCCTTTTCTTTTGAGGAGTATGGACCCTTTTTATGATGGCAATTTTGTTTGGGTCCACTTGTATTCCTCTTGAGATATTTAATGGCCAAGGAAAATCCATGCATTCATCAATAATTCACACTTATTAGCACTAAGTGAGAGGTTCATTTCAATGCACTTCTTCAGTACCTTCCCTAGGTTAGAGAGAGACTCCAGAAAGTCACATCCATAGGGAGTGAAATCATCCATGTAGATCTCTACAAAGTCATGGAATATCTCAACAAAGTTGCTTAGAATTGCCCTTTGAAAAGTGGTAGGGGCATTACATAATCTGAAATAAAGGACCCTATAAGCAAAGGTACCCGAAGGACAAGTGAGTGTAGTTTTAGCTTGGTCCTCTGTGCTGATGTGAATCTGATTGTAACCACTGAATCCATTTAGGAAAGAGAATAACTTCTTTATCATCACATAGGACCAAGATGTAGTTTTATCTTGGTCATCTTTGCTGATGGGATACCATCTAAAAATTGATCAATGAAAGGTAAAGGGAAATGTCATCTCTCAGTGCCCTCTGTAGTCCACAAAAATTATCCACTTTCCATTCTTATTTGGGACCGAATCTAGAGGGGACACCCACTCACTATCTGATATGGAGTAGAACCCTAGATCCAACAACTTTTGCAAATCTTCCTTTAATATGTCTTCGAGGGTTGGGTTCATTCTCCTCTAAGTTTGGCACGCAAGTTTGAATCCTTCCTTGATGTAGATGTGATGAGTACACACTGAAGGATGCACCCCTTTCTTTTCTTTATAGCTCCAAGCAAAAGCATCTAAGTGCTCTCTCAGCATTTTGCACAACTTCTCTTCTTGGTTGGCTTATAGAGAGGGATTAATCTTCAAGGTTTTAGATGGACCAAATTCTACCATTTTGACATGTGCAGGACTTGGGTCCACTAGGCATAACTCAGTCCAAGGATTATCCTCAGATTCCTTCACAAGCTCATTAAGAGGCATGGTGTTGGGGGATTGTTCTGGAGGTTTTGATCAATGAGCTCATCTTCATCAGGTTTTCCTTGTCCCATAACAACATCTAGGGTACACATTAGATGGGATGTTGTATGATACACTTCATCTTCCTCCTCTTCCAACCATAGGGTTAAGTCATGCTCAAGGTATGGTTGAGAAATACGGTACAATACCAAATGTTTGGAAAAATTCCCATTCTTAATGGTCATGTTACCAACTTTTTAACTTATGTAAACATCAATAGTTTCTAGACATGGTCTTCAAACAATGAGAGGATAACCATTGAATTTGGTCATGGGTTGGAGAACTAGGAAGTCAGTAGGATACTCCCAAGAGTCAATAGAGACCATTACATCCTCAAAACTCCCCAGGAGCCACTGTGGGCCTATCTGCAAGTTGCAACATTATGGTGGCCTTTCTCAAGGACCCTTGGAGGTTTAGCTTGAGCATGGTTTCCTTAGTCATAAAATTTATGGCAGCCCCAAGATCAATCAAGGTGTGAGGGATAATGATGCCATCAATGTGCACATTTGCCACAGGAATCCCAGGATCTAGATACTTTGGGAAAATCACTCTCCCCAACATCAGATGAGAGAATTGACCAATAACATTGATGTTAGGGGTGCCTTTCTTTCTTCTCCCATGATGTTTGAAGCATTTCTCATTTTAGGCTTATTGTATATGGGGTCATCCTTAATAGCTTGGAGGAGTGGGATTTTAACACACAGGTTTTTCAATTCTCCCAGAAGTTCAGTCTCTTCTGGGGTGTGTTGGTTAGGATGGATCAATATTTCAGGAAAAGGAGGTGGATTTAATTAAGGGATACTCTCTTCCTTTCCCTCTTCAAGATACTCAAGTGGATATGGAGGTTGGTTATCTCAGAGCATTCTCGAGACCTGAGGTTGATTTCTTGAATCCACAACATAGGCAGGGTAAAATGTCTCTCCATTATAGACCTGTTGTACCTGCTTATTGTTTGGGTTCAAATTTGGTTGAGTAGGTATCTCATGTTGCTTGGGTGGATCAAGATGAATGAGATGTGGTTGATATGGAGGTGGAGGCAGTAAAATAGGAGGTTGATTGAGTTGAGGCCTCCACCCCTGTGATGGGTTATTCCATTGAGGATGTGTAGAAGCATATGGCTGAAATGTTTGATTGATAGGTTGGCGAGGATATTGAGGTGCATAAGGCTAAGGAGAACGTGTGGACCATGATTGATGAGTGGAAGATCACCAAGGTGGTAGGGGTGCATTCTGGTTGGGATGGTAATAGGAGTAGGATGCATCTTGCATGCCATGTGGGTATGGCTGAGGTCCTTGAGGCCTCCTTTGATTGATGAAACAAAGTTGTTCAGCCCTTCTTCTACCCCTTGGTAGACAACTTTCAATCCAGGCAAAGAAGGACACTTATCTATGGCATGGTTCTCCTCACAGACTGAGCAGACCTCTATAAAATTTAATGGAAATTCATTTATGGGGTGCCTTCTAGTGAATTTAGGGTGAAATATAGCTAAGGGTATCTCTGCTTCCTCTTGTCTCCACTTGATCTGCATGGTGTCCATTTGCAGATAAAATTTATGTAACATTTCACTTTTAAATTCCTCCAATATGTTTCCAATTTCATTCTTGATGGATGTTGTGGAGGAAGAGGAATTGACCAAATCTTGACTAGACCTACCCTTCCTCGTAGCAGTCCTAAAATGATTTTTGAATATTGTCTTGATGCTTTCATAGGGTAGTTGATAAATGTCTCCCCTAGATAGCATGTTTATGGTCTCTAGTATGTCCTCCCTGATTCCTTTAAGAATGACTAACTTGAGTGATTTAGGATCAAGGGTGCATCTGGCCCTCCTATAACTGAGTTGGAAGCTTTCCTCATAGTCTTCCAGAGATTTATCAGGTCCAAGATTCATTCTAAAGATTTCCTCTTTGGTATATTTGGACCTACAATAGTCCCTATACTTGTAGTTAAAGGATTGTTGCATTTCAGCCCAGGTAGGCCCATGAACTAGCACAAGGCTGCATCCTTAAGGGTGGATGGGAACAACTTCAACTTTTGGTCATCAGTGGTATAATCATAATTCATACAAAAAACAATAAAATCAAACAAAAAATTATCAGGGTCCTCTGAGGTTAAGTCATGGAAGTGAGGAAGGTAGAAGGGCTTATATTCTTCATCCTAGCATCTCCATTAGCTTCTCTGATGGGAAAAACATCCTCATTTTTGTTTTCAACCATGGTGTGGGTATGTGGAATGGCTTCTTTTTCTTCTTCCCCAATAGGTTCTTCAAAGATCTCAGGTTGTTCACCTAAGGGGTCTTCTAACTCTGCTGCAGCCAGAGACAGAAGTTGACACTGAAGAAGAGTGAAGGTTGACTATTTGATGGTGTGGGGGTACTTCGCAAGAATTTTCCTAAAGTGTCTCTAGTTTTATGAGGCATGAAAGAACTTTTTTTTCTTTTTATGTGATTTTTTAAAAACTAAATGAAAAAAAGAAAGGAAAGCAGACCTAACATCTACCTACTAAATGAAAAATAGAAAATAAATTAGAAATAACATCTACGTAGACACCTCCCTGGCAATGATGCCAACAATATGGTGAGCCCTGGTATTACACCAAGAGTGCTGAAGCTTCCAGAGGCTCTTCAAATTTACTTATCAACCCGGGGTTTCGTACAAACTTATAGGTGACAGTCCTATATACACAGTAGATGCATTCTACACATGCCACCCTCAACTAGGTCACTCGATCATTAGGATTCCAAGAACATTCCTCTACTAAACTGAAAGGATATTAACTACTGAAAGAAGAATGTGAAGTATAGTCCTAGCGCAAAGAAAGTAAATGGTTTTCAACTCAAACTTGTAAATGCAGTCAACTTGTAAATGCTATGAAAGAACACAAAACTTATGCTAATATGCAGAAAGGAAGCTACTCTAATTTTCCATCAATCATCTAGCTATCAGGGCTGATTGAAAATAAAATACTATCCTACCAATTCATAACTCAATAATGCATGCACTGTTTAACTAATTCACAACTGTAGATTAAGTAAAGTTCTAATTGCCAAATTCAGAATGAAAGAATTAATGGTATTTGATCTTCAGAAAAGGAAAAGGAATGAAGGGAATGGCCTAGGTGGTACTTCTACTCGTGGAGTCCAAGCTAATGGGTCAACCTACTCATAAACTAAGCTATGCTATCATTGCAGGTAAAAATAGGGTCAAAAAAGGGTTGTTACAAGTGTGATACAAGATTCCTATACTTCTACAGGAAATCCTGAAATGTTACAAAAAGTAGGCCGAGAGGGTTTGGAGGGTAAGAATGATGGGTTGAAGTGATGGACAGTTGGATGAAGGTTGTGGGGAATGTAGGGAAGGTGATCAACACCCCTAGCCAAGCCCAACACTTCAAGAAGGCCGTATTTGGTCTAAGATGGCTGCTCATGGTGACAAGAAAAATAGAGATCAAGAACATGGGTTGACGTGCATCAAAAGAGTATGGAGAAGTATTAGATGGAGTTGGTGAAAGGTTCCCATGCATGCAAACCCAACAACCTTGCAACAAAACATGCACCTGTTCGTCTTTTCATTTGCAAAATAGTACAAGTAAAGGTGGAAAAGATGAATTGAATTTAGAAAACTAGCTAACTCGTGCTAAGAACTTGATCTATGTAATGAAATACCTTATAACCTACAAAAATCACATGAGAAGAAAGATACCAATTGTAAACCTTTCTAAGAAATCATAAACAAACTATCTAAATAATGCCAAGAACTTGATCTATGTGATAAACAAGAAATCAGACTCTGTTTTTGGGTTTTGATGGTGGGGTCGTCTAATCATGCTCCCATGAGGGAGATGAGATAGGGATCAAAGTCACATACTTTTTGATAAATTTTACTCTACTGAACTGCAACAACTAATCAACATTCTAAGCTAAAAGAAGCATGAATAAACTCCACTGAACTGCAACACTAATCAACATTCTATTAAAGAAGTATAAATACATGAGAGGGACTTAGGCTGCTAGGGTTGGGCCCTAACCCAAGAGCTTCAACCCTCTGAATCATCTCAGTGCTGGATCAAAAAAAATATTCTCATTATCGTTCTAGAAATGTCAAATACATCATCAAAATAATAGTCACAAGTTCTTCAACTCAATGGCCTCTTAGTTATAATAAGACTTCAAATCCTAATGATTTCCTTAGAATGCTTATTTATACAAAGGGGAGATACCAAAAACTCCCTATAAAATAGAGATATTTGTCTCCCTAACTCGAGAATAGCTGGATCTAGATATTCCTTTACTTGCATTGGCTCGAATGCCAATGAACTTAGCCTGCTTGGTTGCTAATGACACCGAGTTGATGAGAGATACAGTGGGGATATTTGAATAATTGAAGGAGTTAAGGAGGTGGACAACCTCCTAGAATCTCTCTTGTTTTCTACTCCAAATTCCTGCACTCAAATTAACTCAAAATTTCTCCAATTCTCTCATTTAACACACATTAGGCCACATGACATAGCAACACATCTTTTATTCCTCACACTAAGCATAATATAACAAAATTTGTAGATAAATGTGAGAAAAATATAATTTAATAAGCTGGAGGATGGCAATGTGACCCATATAATATATCTATTGATGGGCCTCATCAACTATCCCAAGGGCTATCTAAGGCATTCCACGGTGCTACCCCTCTTGAGCTTGGATGGTAAATTATCTAATGGGTTCTTAACTTGTAGGTTTTCCTTCCCTCGAATAGGGAATTCCACATCTGGCGACATACATGCTCCTTCTTCTATTACCTGCCACCAGCTTGGTACAAGCTCCTAAGAGGTTCCCACCTCTCCTTCCATACGCCAACAACATTTGAATCCATGCTGAGCTTGTAAGAATCTCTATGGTGCCACATAGAGATTCCAATGCCTCACCGAGAACACAAAGATGCCAATAATAGATATCCAATGTTTTTCTTTCCATCCGACACAATAACTTGTAACTTGACAAACAAGAAACTTGTAAGCAATTACACACCCTACTAAGTAGAGGGTATTCCATGTAACTATTTCACATTAATAAAATGGGTCTTTGAGCCAATTGTTTTGAGTTTTAATTCAAGCTTTGTTGCGGCTTGCATCAGGGACTTATATTCATTAGTTGTTTGCTTATTTACTACTTTCAATACAATTAAGCATTTGTTTATATTAATGTCCAACTCATTGATATAGCATAGCCTTGATTATCATGTGGTTCATTTTTACATTTATGCATTGGATGCTCTAAATTTACCATCAAAAAATTATCACACAAAATTTTTCTTTCAGATTCAACACACATACATATATATAATCAACACATATATAAATGACATATCCCTACATAGATGCACCACATATGCAAGAATTAACAACAAAAATGCAGTCCCTGAACTTAGAACCATTTCCAACAACAATGTAACATGGTCCATTAAAAGGTAAACAAGCATACACACATACTGATCTTGAACTTGCAGGGAAATTGAGTTTGGGATAAGGACTCTCCACCCAACCATAGACAGTTGCAGCCACACTTACTTCCAGCTTCCACCCCTGAGCTAGATTCTAGAGTCTGAGGGGGATGCTCACTCAAGGGATTAAAAATATAACTACCAACTAAACTAGGCACTCCATAGGACCTCCTTCCTCAATCCCACCAACTTACCACTACTTCATTTGCACACAAGGAGTCTAAAGGCACTCTACCTCACCCTAGGTGCACACACAATGATTCACCCCCTTTTAGGGAGTCCATAATCCACTTAACTATAACACAATAACAAAAAGTATTCAATTTAGTCTTCCTTTTGTGCTGCTCTAGGATGGTGTCTTCTCAAGCTGTTATAGGGCTCCAAAGTTTTCCATCTCAACTTAGAGCACCCTGGGGACCCAAGTTGTTACAAGGCTCTAGAGATTCTATCCCAACCCATAATCTCTATGGACCCAAGCTATTATAGGGCTCCAGAGACCTCTATCTCAATCCGCAGCCTCTAGGGACCCAAGCTATTATAGGGCTCCAGAGACTAGAAACTCAACCCATGGCCTCCAGGGATAAAGAACCAATACCCTTTTCTTCTCTTCTCTTCAACGTTGCTTGCTAAAAGCTCTCCCTTCATGCTTGATTCAATCCCTTCTCTATTTTCCTATAGTATGCATAAGTTTGAATGGGTGTCTCCCCCTCTCTACTCTAGAGCTTTTCCCGAATTCCTCCCTTCTATATTTTTTTGTTTTTCCAAGGTTCTCGACCCTCGTGCTCACTTCCTTGGCCTCTTTTTCAGCCACAATTATTGTTGCGTCCTTGCTTACCTATAATGCACAATCCCTCTTCATAAATCTATGTCCTCTTTTCTTATTATTGTTTTTCAAGCAACATGGTCCTGAGTACTTCCTCTGATAGACTATTTAATTCAAGAACTAATCACTTGAACTCATGCACCAACCAACCTTTATTGGTTGTCTTGAAATTCTAGTTTCTTCCTATGCACAAGAAACCACAACATCCCAAGCAAGCAATCCTCCTCCTAGTTCTGGAATATATGTCCATTTGACTCAACCCCCTTTTCTTGATTTCAAATAGTGCATAATATTTACAATATATTTAAAATATAGCTTATGTGAGGAGCTTGGTTGGGGCTGTCATAGTCCCCTCCCCGTTAAGGGAATATCGCCGTATGTGTTTTATTACCCATATGCAACACTCGAGTTAAAATATAAGACATACTATTTCATGGAGATTTATACACAACTTTATACATTATTTACAATTATTAACACTTGATTTAACCATCATACAAGAAGGGATAGTTATATTTCATGGCATCAACCATTTACCATGTGGCCTCCTCTGGCCCAAATTGTTTCCACTGCACCTTGAATTTCTCTATGGATCAATTCTAGAGCATGAGACTCCTCCAGTCTAGAAGACACATTAGCTCTGGTTGTTATTCTCCCTCTAGTTCCACTTGTAGCACATACTAATCAATCACATGATTATAATATTGTACATACCTTTTATGTAAAAAGCATGGAAAAAATCATGAACTCTAACTGATGGAGGTAAAGCCAGCCTATATGCTACTAGTCCAATGCATTCAAGGATTTCAAATTACACACAATACCGTGGTGCCAACTTGGCACATGTTCCCATTCTTAGGGAACGTTTCTTGGTTTTAATTCTTAGATAAACATGTTCTCCAACTTGGAACTCTTTGTGTACCCTATGATTATCTGCATAACTTTCATGTTTATCCTATGCGAGTTTCAAATTTTGCTTTATGATCTAAAATTGTTGTTCCATATCCTTTAGCATATCAGGTCCAGCATGGACCTTGCTAACTGGATCACTCCAACTAATAGGAGTGTTGCAACTTCTACCTTATAATACCTCAAAGGGGCTCATCTTTATGGACTCTTGGTGTCAATTGTTGTATGCAAAGTCCACAAGTGGAATATATTCTTCCCATTTCTGGGGTTGATGCATCATATACATCCTTAACATGTCCTCAAGGATCTAATTGATCCTCTTTGTTTTCCCATCTGTTTGTGGATGATAGGCTGTACTAAATGAAATTTTGTTCCCAATCCTGCAAATAGTTCCTTCCAAAACTTGGAAGTGAACCTAGCATCTCTTTCTGACACAATCTTCTTGGGGATTCCATGTAGCCTCAGAATCTCCTTTTATGAATATTTGTGCTATGTCACTAGCAAAATTGGTGGATTTGGCTATCAGAAAATGAGCTACCTTGCTAAGCTTATCCAATACTATCATTATTGCATCATGTTTTTTAGATGTTTCGAAAAATATTGTAATGAAACCCATAGAAATAACCTCCAACTTCCATTTCAGAATATGGATAGGCTACAAAAATCGTACTGAATGTTTGCATCTGACCTTTACCTACTAATAATATATCCATTTTTCTATGAAATTTTCCACTTTCTTCTTTAGTTTCGAGCAGTGATAGTAATTTTTAAAGGATGTACAAGTCTTTTGATACCTTCTGTTAGTGTCAGCCTTTGCAGCCTTCCACTAGTGATCAAACATGCTCTTACAAAGTGGTCTTAGGGTGTCAAAGTCAAATTTTGTCATTTTAGTGAGTCTTCAAGTAAATTTGGTCACTAGGTATTAGGTCTAGGATTGTTTTCACTCCTTCCAAAGTTTTCCAAGTATTTTTTCATGTCACCATTCAGCTGAGTGTGCCACCATTCAAAGAGGTGTCATCATTATTTCAAGTTCCAATGGGTCATTTTACACCTTGTTTGTGCTTCAGTTGTGCTTAGGTAAGGCTCATGTCCCTCTCTTAGGGTTTTGAAGGTAATTTTTCTTGGATGGTCAAATCATAAACAAAAATTGTATCCTCATGCTCATACACCTTCCCCCATCCTTAATATACCTTCTTGAACACTTGCCATCACTTATATCCCTCAAATTCATCATTTCCCTAGAAACCCTAGCATATTGCTGCAATTCGACACTTCTCTAGGTTAGGCCTGTGATTTTCCCTTTTGGACCCCTTCCCCTCACTCAATCCTTGAAATTATACTTTCCCCTACTTCCTAACATCCCTCCCTACTTCAAAAATTTTCTCAAGAAATTATAAGCACCACATCCCCTTCATTTCCCTTCATTTCTTCAAATCCCCTATTCCACACATCGAGATAGGTTTTATTCAAATGATGTTTTTGAGCAAGAAAATATAAATTTGACAAAAGTGAAAGAGGTTTTTGTCTATCATAGAATCAAGAAGAAAAAATTCCTTCCGTTTTTACACAGGTCTCATGGTTTGGGAGAAATGTCCAAACAATCAGTTTCCACAGGAGAGTTGTTGCGCTTTTGGAGTGACCTTGCTAAAATAATTTTTTATCCTAGATGGAATGTCCAAAAGACTTTCATAATGAGTCAAATAATAACTAGACACATATATATTTTCAATGATCTATCATTTGAGTTGAGGGAGACCTCCAAAAGTTGACTGAAACAACACTCTGCATTTTGGCAACCTCATTCTTCACATTTTGAATAGTCTTGGGATATTGAGCTTTTGACAGAGCAAATTAGCTCCAAATTGAAAAATTCAAGATGTTATGGAAAGTAGACTCGACAATATTTCCAACGAGCTATCCCGTGCCTAATTTGGACACTGGGAAGGTAGTAAAAAGTTGTCTTGAAGTGGCGCTACGTGTTCAGGAAGTGCCGCTGCGCGTTCACGAGGTGGCACTACGTGAACATGTTGTGCGTCTGTGGGTTGGTGCTGCGCGTTGAGAAGAAGGGCCGGAAAGGCCTCATAATTCATAAAATATTCAAGATTTCCCTGTCTTCCCTTCATACAAGTAATTTTTCCTCGGATACTACATTATTGGTGTGCATTCAAACTTTTAAACATAATTCCCCATGGCAAATGTCAAACCCAAAATTCTCCCTTGGTTATGCCTAAACCCTAAAACCCAATTATTTCTCCTATCACCTATCACTAAAAATTTAGACTCTTTCCCTACATCATTCCATAACATCCACATCCCTTTATCCCTCTTCCCAAACAACAATATCTCAAACAAACCAAGCCCTCCCTCTCACTTTCATAATTCATATATTTCCCTTCCTTTTCTAGTCTACCAAACACCTCATAAGGTCATCTCCCATCTCCTCACTCCCAAATCACTCTTTCTCATTCCCTTTATCCCTTTTCGTGGAGTGTACAACCTCAACCCTTGCAAACATGGACATATGGGAAGGCCAAAGAGACTAGAGCTACTGAGGTTCCCGAGACTTACATGACATATCTGAGGGGCACAAGGAGATTGTTTGCAGTTGATAGGCAAGTGTTTTCTCCACAGGATGACCTTTCCTTCTTCATCAACTCATAGGCAAATGATAGATCCATAGGATGTGGAATGGGCTTTGCCTTCTTCATCAACACAATAGGTACAGGTGCAACAACTGCACAAAAGGAAATAAAATATGTTGGAAGAAAGTTTTGATGATGAGGAGAATGAGAGGGAAATTGATTTGATAGTGCATGATGAGGTTGAGCAACATCATATTCATCATATCATAGAGACAATTGACTTGGAGGCTCAAGATGAAGCAACCAAAAGAAAACATCATCATACAGGGGAAAGAGGCTCAAGTCCAAGCATTGATGCACAATTTGGAGAGAGCCAAGTATGTCATCACATATTTGGAACAAGAAAACAAGAAGTTGAGTGACAAGCAGGTCTTCATGGAGCTCGAACTTCTCAAGGTAAAACGACAAGGTGACAAAGAGGCACCGGTCACTTTTCCTCCTATTGAAAAGGAAATTGAGGATGATAGAGAGAGTTTGCTTGAGAGAGTCAATTTTCACCTAGAGAAGCTGTTGCAGAAGGACAATAGGGACATTTGAATGATCAGGCACATGGGCTACCACTACAGGGCTCGAAACAAAATTTGCAACATGAGGGTCAAAAAGATGAAAGCTAGGCTAAGGCAGGATCTAAAGGGAAAAAAAGAGGAGGATAAGATTATATTGCTTGTTGAAGCTTCCTTGGCTCATAAATATGTTTGATGGTGGTGTTGCTCATCAATTTTGGTTAGGTTCGGAGGAATTTATTTTTTTGCAAATTTTGGAAATTCCACACAGAAAATCTGGCTCAACGCATAGCACCACTGGCGCTGCACTTTTCCTAGGGGCATCCAATGCACAAATGGCTTGTGTTTTTGGATTTAGAGTGATGATTACATGCATATTATGGATTTGCTAAGTTTTTGGGGCAGAACTGACCCACCAAAAGGTCAAAAAACACCCTAAAAATGATCTTTCTGCCACTTTTTGGACACACAGAATCAATCTTAGGAGAATCAACTTTTAAGGGGTAAAATGAGATTTAAATGAAGAAATTCTAGGTGTTTTGGAAAGTAGACTTTGAAGACCTTTCCAATGAGCTATCATGAGCTCAATTTGGATGTCGAGAACGCTTCCAAAAAGTACCTGAAAGTGGTGTTGCACATTGGGCCAGTGATGCTGTGTGTAGGGAAAATTTGCATAGAATGGTTATTTTTCCATTTTTTGACTGTGTTCATGGATTTTCTCCCATGGAGAATGTTTTACTAATATAAATTATGAATTGGCTTGTAAATATGATAGATAGTTAGTATTAGAGGGTAGATTCATTGCATTAAAAGCCAATTTGAGCTCAAATGAATAAGTTTTTCACTTTTAGAGGAAAGTTGTTGAGATGCCTATATTCCTATTTCTTGTTCATTGTTGGTTAGATTAGCTCCTCGTCTTACGGATTCAACCCGTGAGGATGGGAGGAGGTTAAAACAAAGCCTACATCTTCTTATTCTTTCTCATTGTAAAGGGTTGGACTCAGCTAGATGCTCAGACCTTGATTGTACATCATTTTGTAGCAGTTTAGCAGGAGATTAATAAGAATTGCAGCTATTCTTATGGGACCCATGTGGTGTGGAGTTTTAGTACAATTTTTTCTTTTGTGATCACATGTTAATGTTTTTTGTATACTTTGTTAATCATTTCATTACTTCTAAGTGAATGCTTTCAAGTTGATAGGCATAATTCATTACATCAGTGTTCTGCTTGGGGAAAATATTCACTATTATATATTTTCTATAGTTTGGGAAGGATCCATGGTACTCACATGCTCTTCCTAACCTCTCATCAATATTAAACACCTCACACATCAAGCCCTAGAGTGCTAAACCTTATGCCTACCTTGCCCCATTGAACACCCTGCAATTTTGACCTAATTCCCAAGCCCTAAACTGTCCAACTCCTCCTGATCCAACAAAACTCCTTCAAAATACAATCAAATCTTCATGCTACTATACCTAGCCTAATATCCTTTACTTGATCCAGTCATCTTGGCTAAAATCCTTACAGAGAGAGCCCTCTCCCAGTCTAGTAGGGCTAGCCACTTGGCTAAGCGTGGTTTGTGGTTACCCTGGCATTGCCTTCCTTCAGCCTGAGGTTCAATCGAGGTGATAACACCTTGGGTGGCCCGAATAAGGATTTACATGGAACTATTTCATTACTAGTCCTTTCATTTCACCATTTTTAGGCACACAAAATTTTCCTTTGAATTTGACTAAGCTGTCTTTAGTGAGGTGATATCCTACATCCTCACTGCTTTGCCATAACCTTTCTTTTATTTGCTGGTATTTTTCATCTTGCTGTCTAGCACTTTTAATTATTTCTTCCAGATCTAATGCATTTGAACTTACAGTTGCAAAGTGATTTAATTTGATTCTTCTTCTAAAAGCATGAACAACCTTGTTTTCCTTGCCTTTTATGTACATAATTTCAAAGTCGAATTCACTGAGCATAGCCACCCATATTTCTTTCCTAGCATTCAACTTCGTTTTCCTGAACAAATATTTGATCTCACTATGATCTAACATGAGCATAAATTTAATGTCAAGGAGGTAGTGCCTCCACATATCTAAGGCATTAATGATGGTAGTCAATTCTAAATCATGTGTCACATAATTTTACTCATACTTATTTAACTTTTTGGACTCATAACACACAACTTTCCCTTCTTGCATTAAGACCACTGAGTCCCTATTTACAAGAATTTGTACACACCACAAAATCCTTGTCAGGATCTGTTATTCTCAGCATTGGCTCACTGGTGAGGAATCATTTTAACTACTCAAAGCCTTCTACACATTGTGCAGTCCACTTAAATATTTTCCCTTTTCTCTGCAAGGCTATAATGGGATGGCTTATTTTGGAGAAATGTCGAATAAATCTCCTATAATATCCTACCAATCCCATGAATGATCTAACCTCATCCGCGTTATTTAGACTTGGCCACTCCCTTATGATTTGATCTTTTCAGGGTCAACTGATATGCCTTCCTTAGAGACAATGTGCACTAAGTAATGTTTTTGTGACTGGAAGTAGTCACACTTGCTAAGCTTTGCATAGAGCTTATGTTCTCTCAACAATTGTAACACTACAACCATATGATTTTAATGTTCTTCTTCCATTTTTTAATAAACCAATATGTCATCAAAAAACAAAAGGGTGAACTTGTCAGAGTAAGGACGTAACACTCTATTCATTAGGCACATGAACATGGAAGGGATGTTAGTAAGCCCAAAAGGTACCACTAAAAATTCATAGTGCCCATATCTTGTTTTGAAAGCAAGTTTTTTTAGTGTCTTCCTCCTTGATTCTTATTTGATGGTAGCTTGACCTCAAGTCAATTTTGGAGAAAATAGTGGCTTCCCTTAACTGGTCAGATATATCATCATTCCTTGCTAGTGGAAACATGCTCTTAATGGTTACCTTATTAAGATTCAGTAGTCAATGAATAATATAAGAGTTCCATCTTTCTTCTCTACAAATAATACTAATGCTCCCTAAGGGGACACACTTGGCCTTATGTAACTCTTGTTAAGCATTTCCTTCAACTGTAGTTTTAGCTCAATCAACTCAGGGATTCTTATCCTATATGGACCCTTAGATGATGGTGCTGCTCCAAGTACCAACTCGATAGAAAAATATCTCTCTTTGTGAGGAGGAAATCCATGAACCTTCACTGGAAAGAATTTGGTATTTGGTGCAAAACATGGTACTTTTAAATAAATTCATCTTCCTTATCTTTTGTTTCTCTGTTAGCTTCCTCATTCTTGGAAATTTGTACTACAAACAATGTGCACCCTCTTCTACTACTATGTTTGTCTTACAAAGTAGTGATCAAACTCACTGATATGGGTTTTTTCTTTCCTTGCAACATTGTTTTTGTTCCCTTCCCATCCAAGCATTCTATTCATTTTTCAAAGCAATCTACCTTGGTTCGGTGCAAGTACAACCAGTCCATGCCCAATAATATGCCATACCCACCTAACGGTAACAAATTCAAGTGGGTTTTCGTGGGCATGTCGTTGAGTTCAAATGCACTTGAATTTACCCAATGACTTATTCTTCTTCTTGTCCATGTTGCCAATTGAACCAGCCAAGGTTCTTGATGCAATTCCTTTCCCAATCTGCACTTCTCAATAAGCTATGAGTTGAAATAGCTATAATTAGAACCTGGATCAATTAAAATAGAAATGAATTGCTCTTGTAGCTTACCTTCCATCTAATGATGTATTCTCAATAATGTTCTTGGTGGTTTTCCATTGTTTCGTAAATTCTTGGCATACTCCGAGCTACTCCACCCACCATGCTTGCCTTCTGGGTGGGCTAAACCTTTGGTCTAACATCCAACTTATGTGGAGAGTTTCTCCTCCTATGATTCCCACCATAGGTCTAGTACTTGAGTGGTTCTTGACCTTTAGACTTGGGTTGTGCTAATGCTGATTGTTGCACATTTTTATTAATAGCAACATTGGTTCTTTGTTGAAATTACCTTGTCTAAGTTGAGTGATTCCTCTCTTTCCTTTCAAAGTTTTTCTTGGGCCAATTCCTCTTATGTCCAACTTTTACTTTTGCCTACCATTTATTTTTAATATCAGCCCCATGCCTTGCTTACTCATAGTAATTTTATAATTTCTTAATAGCATCCTTCAACGTTTGGGGTTCCAACAATTCAATTTTATCTTTGAATGCCATAGGAAACTCGTTGATGAACCTCTAAATTTTGGCTTTCTCATCCTTGAGAAAAAAGACTCTTTGACACATGGATTTTTAGGTTCTCATCAGGTCATAATTGTTGAAGAAGATAAGAATAAGACCACATTCACCATAGAATGGGGCTTTTTTGGCATATAATGTCATGCCCTTTGGATTGAAGAATGCACATTATTGTCGTGCATTGTGATAGAATCATTTAGGGAATAAATGCATATGTTCTTACAAGTCTACTTGCATGAATGGAATGTTACAATTCTTTAAAAGAGGATATTACAATGTTGTGGCTGATGTTTGAGTGCTGCAAGTAGTTGCAAATTTCCTTGAATCTTAATAAGTGTATTTTTTACAATCTGTTTGGTAACCTATTAGGGAATATCATATCTAAGGAAGGAGTACTCGTCGATCCTCTAAGATCACAGTTACTGTGAATCTACCTACCCCAACCAATATAAAGTGATTGTGATCTACGCTAGGCCATATAGGTTACTATTGAAGGTTTATACACAACTATCCCATAATTACAAAACCCTTGGAGCTATTATTGAATAAATTATCAACCTTCTATTGGTCCCCAGAATGCGAGGAAGCTTTTCATTCTCTGAAGGAAAAGATGGTAAGTTCTCCTAATCATATGTTTATTAATTGGGAAGTTTCATTTTATGTGCATTTTTATGCCTCCGGAATAGCCCTAGGTGAAGTATTGATACAACCTGGAGAAGGATATCTTGAAAATTGGTGACATACTCATCACTGGATAACAGGCCCATTTTGGGTTCATAAAACTCTTTTGTTTTATTATCATAGTAGCATTCAGACATGTATTACTCTCTGAAGAAATTATACAACTCCTCTCATGTCAACTCTTTCTCAGTAATGGTTGTAACATTCTTCAAGTCCTCCCACCATATGTCAGCTTTTCATTTTAATCTGTAAGAGGCAACTCAGGCCTTAATATTCTCAGAATAGTCATGTATTCTGAAAATTTTCTTCATCCCTAGCAGCCATGGTTCTACGTCCTTTTCTTTCTTCATATCACCCTAAAATGTAGGTGGATTTTCCTTCTTAAATTCTTTAGGAATATGATAGTTTTCTTTTATTTATAGGTGATGGTGATATCTCCCAACAATAGAACCAGATGGTTTTCTTGAACAATGTACCTGCATGCTATTTCCTCCTCTTGGAGTGCTCAAAGGTTCACGTCTTGGCACAATTTCCTCACTTCCTTGCCTATGCCTCTTTATGGATTCACCGCCATCTGCTCCATTTGTGTTCTCCTTTGATTCAAGAATGCTTTTCCTATCTCTATGGTTAGCCTTCCTTTCAGATTTCCTTTACATCTGCCAATCTGAGAGACTTTTCAAGATGAATGCATTGATCTCATCTTGCCTGCTCTTATTAGCCTCTCATTTTTAGCCTTAAATATTCTCACCTCATCCATTAGGCCTCTCAAATTGTCCATCCAGTCTAGTGAGTGATTCCCTCCCCCTTGGAAAAATGATCTCACGTCTTCATTAGCTCTGACCCCATCACTTCCATGTTGTGATGAGTTAGAATTATATTCAACCATTCTAATCCTCATTACTGTAACTTTTTTGTTTTATGTTACTTGAGATGTGTTTAAACTAACAACGTTTTTAGTCATCCCAACAATAAACAAACACAAAATCAATATCATGAACTAACATTAGTAGATTTTCTATGGATATTTATGTTGTGACAAAACAACCATGTTAATGTGCAAACCCATTTAAAAATCATATGAGAGAATCGTTCAATTCTGTAATGAGTGCCTAATTAATAAGAAAAACATATTCACAACCATAATCCTTCTCTCACCAAGCTACTATCCACTAGACAACTCACATTAGCACAAGTTTATTAGAAAGAAACAAGCAATAGTTCACACTAAATTTCAACACCTAAACAATCACTTAGTAAAAATTATATATATATATATATATATATTTTTTTTTCTTTCAAAAAACATCACTTTCTCATGATGAAGCCCATCTAGTGATGTACCTGACCCCTCCTTTGACATTGGAGGAATGGGGTAATATTTTTTTTGTTCAACTAGATATGACTTTGCGCTTCATCCAAACCAACGAGATCAAATCTTGGTGAAAACTTTATAATTACAGTGAGGGTCTCAAGGGATACAGTCATAAAACCATTCTGAGATACAACTTCATGGCCTATGTGGATATGGCCCAACTCTCTAGCCAATAACATGCTACATCAGAGCGGGCCCAGCCACACAGCCTCCTAATGTCATCCCCCCTACCCCAGACCCCTAAAACATGTAAAAAACAATTTGAAATAGTTACAGGATTTCAATCTTCCAGGATGGCCAAATAACCTTTATGTCGCTATCCCGCCAATGCACGCACTCCCTTACAAGCCCCACAACCTCGTCGCTTTTATTAAAATAACCTACAAGCTAACGATCTTGGGTATTTGAGAATTTATCTATTAACCCACACACTATCAAATAATGAGTTAGGCACCCTAGGGTTCAATTTAAATATCTTATGGGAAGTGAGCTCTCTGGGATTTTTGGGATAAACTACCTCCAGGCTATTCCTTCCAGGTTGACTGATTCGGGGAATAGAAAGTCTTGCTATCACCATCTCTTAATGGTCCTTGGTCCCCTGTTCCTCGACGCTCCATAGAATTATAATTAAAACACTTATGGTATTCTAGGGCTTTTAGGTTCTAGGCCTCTACTCGAATCTGCATCACAGGATTCTGCCAGGAGATTGTTCCCGCTTCAACACTTGGCAGAATTCTCTTTCCTGATTTTAACCAGCTTACTAGATCCAACCTTTCCGTGACTTCTGAGCTTCCAACCTTCTGACTTAATAGTCTCAAGCAATGGGAATATTCCTGCCACTATCTTTTGACTAACACAAGCCTCGGTACCATTTACTATTGCATTCTAAGCATCTAATTAAATTAACCTGAGGGAATTTGAGCCCTCTAGGCCACGTTTACATTCTTCCAACCAATCACAAAAGGAGGAAATTGACCACACCAATAGGAAGCTTTCCTAGTTATGGATTTCGTATTTAAAGGGATACGGATATCTGATCTTTTCTTATAAGTTCAAGGCTCCACACCTCTACCCCGTAGCGAGTCCTTCCTCTCAATCCCTACCATGGATCAGCCAATGGATCTTGACTTTGCCTTATATGATGTGTCCAAAGGGGATCTTTTCGATCACCTTAATGACAAGCTTTGCTACTACACAAGCTTCCTCAAGCCAGTCTTCTTGACCATGACTTCATCTCAGACATCTGGTAGATCTCTAGATCCACATCAAGGCTTCGTAACTACGTCAATGGCTATCTAAGGCATTCCATGGTGCTAACCCTCCTGAGCTTGGAAGGTAAATTCTCCAATGGGTTCTTAACTTGTGGGTCTCCCCTATGCTTGGATAGGGAATTCCATATATGGTGGCATAAACACTCATGCATCTATTACCTACAATGGGCTTGGAACAAGCTCTCAAGAGGATCCCACCTCTCCTGCCACACACCAACAACATTCAAATCCATGCTGAACCTGTAAGCTACTCTATGGCGCCACACAGATATCTCCAGTGACTCACCGAAAACACAAAGATGCCAATGCTAGATAACGAACCTACTAAGAATGCAATGTTGAAGGAAATTTAGGTAAAGTTGATGGGATCGACTCGCCCCAGGGGAAAATTTCCCCAACATTAATGCATTGATTTCCATGCGACATAACTTGTAACTAGATAAACAAATGACTTGTAAGTGAATACAAAACCTGATAAGTAGAGGGTCTCCCATGTAACTCTTTCACATTAATAAAATTGGTCTTTGAGGCCATTGTTCCCAGTTTTTATTCAATCTTTTGTTGCAGCCTACGTTAGGGACTTATATTTCTTGGTTGTTTACATTCAATATAGTTATGCATTTATTCAGAGTAATGTCCAACCCAATGATATAACATAGCCTTGATTATCATTTGATTTACTTGCACATTTATGCATCAGATGTTTTGCATTTACCATCAACAAATTATCAAACAACATTTTTCTTTTAGATTCAACACACATACATATATATAATCAACACATATATTAGTGACATATCCCCACAAAGATGCACCACATATGAAAGAATTAACAACATAAATGCAGTCCCTATGATCCAAAACCATTACCAAGAATAATGAAACATGGTTCATTAAAAGGTAAACAAGTATGCACAAATACTTATCTTGAAATTGTAGGGCAACTGAGTCTGGGACAAGGACTATCCACTCAACCATAGATTGTTGCAACAACACTTACTTGTATTTTCTACCCCTAAGCCATATTTCAGAGTCTTAGGGGGATGCTCGCTCAAGGGATTAAAACACCATATACCAACTTAAATAGGGAGTTCAAAGGACATCCTTCCTTAATCCTACCAGCCGACCATTACTTTGTTGGCACACAGGGAGCCCAAAGGAAACATACCTCACCCCTAGGTGCACACACAATGATTCACCCCCTTATAGGGAATCTAGAATCCGCTATAACTGTAACACAATAACTACAAGTCTTCAATTTGGTCTTCCTTTGGTGCTTCTTGAGGATGGCCTTTTCCCAACATGTTACAAGGTTCCAAGTTCTGTTATCTCAACCTATAGGGACACAAGCTATTACAGGGCTCCAAATATTCATTCCAAACCCACAGCATCCTGGAACCCAAGCTATTGCAGGGCTCCAAAGATTCAATCCAAACCCACAGCCTCTCAGGACCCAAGCTGTTACAAGGCTCTAGAGACCTCTCTCTCAACCCACAACCTCTAGGGACTTAAGCTCTTACAAGGATCTAGGGATCCTATCTCAGCCCATAGATGTTAGGAACCCCAACCTGTTATAAGGATCCAGAGACTAATAATTCAACCCATAACCTCCAAGGATAGAGAAGCAATTCCCTTCTCTTATCTTCTTTTCTTGTCAACACTGCCTGTTCAAAGCTCTCCCTTCATGCTCAATTCAATATCTTCTTTGTTTTCTTCAAGCCCGCATAAGTTTGAATGGGTGCCTCGCCCCCTCTCCTCTAGATTTTTTCCCAAATACCTCCATGTTGTTGTATTTTCTTGTTTTTAAGGGATTCTCCCCCCTCGTGCTCACTTCCTTGGCCTCTTTCTCATCCACAATTAGTGTTGCATCCTTTCTACCCTATAATGCCTAGTCTCTCTTCATAAATCTCTTTCTTGATTTCTTGTTATTGTTTTTCAAGAAGCATGGCCTTGATTAATTCCTCTTGCAGCCCATTCAATTCAAGAGCTAATCCCTTTTATTCGTGCACCAACAAGCCTTTAATGGTTGTCCTACAATTCAAGTTTCTTTCTATGCACAAGAAACAACAACATCCCAAGCAAGCAATCCTCCTCCACAACTCTAGAATCAATGTCCCTTTGAATTAGTACACTTTTCTTGATTTCAAATATTGCATAATATTTACAATGAGGTTTATGTGAGGACCATGGGTGGGGTTATCACAAACAACGCAAACTACGACACTATTAAGAGGGGGTTCAATCAATAGTGTGACCAAATTAGACAATTCTTCACAAATTACACTTTTCAATCACTTTAGAAACTTCTCATGTAATCAACATCATAACTTAATCGTGTAAAATATCACATCATAACCTTTATCATACACATGTGAAACATATATAAGACATCAATCTTCCTCTTATTTATTTGGAAAATACAAGCTTCAACTTGCTATTACATCATTTCCCTACAAGCTTCTACTTGTAGGTTTATTAGTTTCTAATGAAAGGAACTTATATCCCTACTCATTTATCATTTTTAGCTAAAAGGTACTCTTTCCCCTGCTCATTTATTAGCCAATGTTGAAAGGGACTCTTGCGTTTTCTCGTATATGAGTCACTGCTGAAGGGGACTTTTTCCCCTAGAATGCAAGCTACCACTTGCTAGGCTTGTTGATTCATATTTCATCCATTTTCAAACTCAAATCAATAGGGATATTTCTTTTCATAAAAAATAAATTTCTCACCTCAACTATTCATGAAAAACACCATTAAAACACCTTCAACAATTCTAAGATTACTTATCAAAACTTCTATACATACCAACAACATCAATCCTTAGCAATAAAATCCTATTTGCTAAATACACCAATACATTCTATGCCTCTTTTAACAACTTTGAGACACCAAAGTTGGTCTTTTATTCACCCTTGATGCATACCAATGCTATGCATCTTGTTGCATCAACAACCTTCCACTCATTCTCACAACCAACACGATTCTACACACAATTACTCATCTTGCAAATGTAATTCTCCTTATAAATATTTTTGGACTAATATTTTTGGTTAATGAACTTTAGTTCTCTTGCACTTGATTTCTTCAATGAATCTTCTATTTTTTCCTTTGTCCTGCTTTTTTCAAGTCATCTGAATATGATATTCAAGTCTTCAATTATTGCTTACATGTCTTTGTAAGAAACTCTGAGTTCAACTATCAATTTTTACAATTCTAGAACTTTATCAAGATTTAGCATTTCTCCTAATTATGATTCTTTTTTAAATTTAGTTATTTGAACAAATTTGTTTCCAAATATGTCCATGCTGCCATTAGAACTCCAACTTGTTCATGCCTATTTTATGCCAAATTTATAGTGTTGCGCCTTATATGGCATAAATGCCCAATTCAAAGTTGTTGACTCATTCATGCACCCAAATGACTTAACACTCCCAAAAGTCCTCCACTGGGTCCATCGTGCTTTGTTCTAGCCCTAAAGTGATTTACCATTGTCGCTGACTGATTCATCCAAAATTCCATGGCACAAATCACTTAACAAACACAATATTATAGCCCTTCCATGCCATTTTATGTTATAGTCCTAAGGGATTCACTTATTTTTCATTTCTTCGCACTACAAAAAGTCCTTGTCTTGGAACTTTATCGTAGCCCCCATCTTTAATTCCGTCACTCTTTTCCTATTGGTCATTGACTATTGTGCTATTCGCCCAGAGCTATGTTAGCATGGAGGATGTCCTCTATTTCACCTTCTCTTTCCTTCTCGGGTAATGCCTCCTAATCTTATGTGTTCAATGTTGGGCCACTTTGAGCCTCATTCTATTGGTCTTCAGTTCTGCTACAATCACCACCACTTCTCACCTATCTCAATGCCTCGTTACCTCGACGTTCCTTCTTTTTGTAAACCCAAAATGTCTCAAGTTTAGGTGGCTGAGTTGATGTGTCCTATGGGAACCATCATTTATGCTCGTGGACCAATTGAATACCTGTTTAGTGAGTTGTTCTTAACAACTTCCATGTATCCATGTTTCCTATTTGGCTTAAAGCACTTCACTGTGCTAACGTTCAAACCTTTCAAGCAAGCCCTTACAAGTTTTCATCATGTTGACATCACCAATGCCACATTATGCCATCTGAGTGATGACATGTGTCACTCGGATTTGGGCGACTAGGCCACTCGAAGATGTTGAATCTTCTTGCCACTTGTCCCTCCTTTATGTCATGCTAACATAATTACCAACCAATAAAATACTTCCATATTTCCTCCTTGAGAGGAGAGAGAAAGGGGTATGATGCTTTGTATTTTTCATTAATTTCCTTCGTAAACATAAAGGGTCCAAACCGTTTACACTGTTGCGATTTCCATGACTATTTGGTTGTACCTCATCCTAACCTTACTCTATAGCACACACCTTTGAACTTCTAGGCTAGACTTCGCGGGATGATATGTCTTATGGGGACCTCAAATTTGACTTCGCCAATGAAATTTGCTTGTTGTGGTGAAGTAAAATTATAAGTGCAGACATGAACAAATTCCTCTAGCCTGATAATGGGTCTAGCCACAACAGATACATTCTATGGAATATTTGCTTAGGTTAGAACCAAATAAGAGGACCTACCTCTTAGTCCGCTTATCCTATTTGATGATTTCCTTGCTTTCTCGCTCCAACTATCTCTCACTTCCTTCTTCAAGCACTTGAAACAAGAAAACAACAACAAACAACAAACATGATAATAGAAAAATTGTAATTCAACCTACTTAACAAGTTAAGAAACATTAAACCATGAATGTGTAATATGACAAAACATGTAGGAAATCAATCAATAGTTGCATATATTAATACCAGAAAGAGATTACAACCATTCGTCTTGACATTTCAGTCCTCCTCTCACAAGACCAGGTTCCCACACACTTCTGCTAGCATTCCATGATGGCCTTAATCAACAATAGTTTTAAGGCTCTTCCCTTTAGGCTTCACTCCAAACTAAATAACACTTCTCCCTCACACAACTAGATAGCTACAACTAGTAATAGCTTGCTATCTACTCCAAACCAAAATAGCATAAGCACACCAACATCAACACTTCAACACTAGCTTGTGCTTGGGAAAAAGTGAGGTTTATATAGGATGAATGGGTGGTAAATGGATCCTTTTCTAATGGGAGAAGGGCTTATCCCTTGAGGTAGTTCCATCATTATAGGGGAAATGAGCCCAAACTGACATCCTCAAACCCATCCGGCCAAACCATTTACCGGACTTCTGTTACGAAGCTTCTAGAGCTGGAAGCTTCGACTCCTAATTTAAAAAACTTTCCATAACAGGACCGGTGGGACTGAAACACATCTCAGTTGCTCTGGTCGGTGTGAGGAGTAGTGCTAATCTCTACACATCAGTGCGGGGGAGACAAAGGTCATTAGCACTCGTCTTCTAAACTAGGAAAAACATAAGTTTTAGGGAAAATGGTGCAAAAGGAAATTGATATGCTCATAAAGAGGGACACAATGGGAGTTTCTTCATGAATGCAAAGCATGCATATTTCACTGTAGAGGTCCTCCAGGATCAAGGAACGGGGAGTACAGGGATAGTGACAAAATGTTGTGTAACAGATGCCCCCTAAAGTGTGAAGGTCGAGCTAGAGTGAGGGATGAATTGGTATGCCATCAAAAAATCTACAAGAAAGTACATATAAAGATACATAAACTGAGATCTCTATCAAATGTTACATGAATCGTGGCATGGACATAACCATCTAGAGAATGATCATGTAAATGGATCCAAGTATGGGTGCAAACATCCGTCAAAGAGGATCATAACAAAACCACGGTATGGTCGCAACCATCCAACAATGAGAAGGATCACATATGATAACTCACGGTCTAGTCACAACCAGCCATATGATAGAGACATGCATATCATCATAACCATGTCACACCACTTTGCAACCTAGACTTTTGTAATTTGAGTCCAGGGTCTTGCGCTCCAACACAACCTGATCAAAGTATATATTCTAACATGTGAATAGATGTGTTGACATTGAACATGCTAGAAAGTCACTTGATTACCAATCAATGATGTAAATTGTTAACAAGTGCGAGAGGAACCACCAATAATGACAATGGTCCTCAAGGTACTCTCAGCACAATCCACAGAATGTGAATAGAGGAACTGAATTCAAACACCTATGAAATTACTCGATCAAAAGCCAATGATGTGAACTCATCATCGAGTGCTAAGAACTTGTCATTAGGGCACACAAGCTCTAAGTTACTGGAAGGAAGTCTCTCGATCAACTTCCCGGATAATGTGTTTAAGTCGATGTAAAGTGACCATGTCGAAGGAGGGCCATAATGATTCCCACATCATCGACGTGAGATGAGAGGATGCAAAATTATTTTGGATGATACAGAGAATCAGAGGTAAGTGTAAATGTAGAAGGACAACACTTGAACATATCAGTGACACAACTAGAAGCTTGGCAGCTTTTGGATCCATAGGATCGGTGGTCATGATGACATGGCAGAGATCAAATGGAAGGAAAAAATGAATGACCCAACCCAGGAAGGTCAACGATATAAAGGAGGATATCCCAACCCAACATGAAGCAAAGAATGTCATGCTCAAGAGTTAGTTGCCGACACAACTGATAGATTTCCAAATTTTCCCCCACCATTTCTGGCAGGTACCCCAATTATTTTTTATCGCGAGCTTGAAGGGGATAGCATATGGTTGTACTGTAAGTTCATACTTTAGACGAATCTGACCTAGTAAGTTTAACGAGCCCTAAGAAGGAGAAGCGCATGTTCATCATGGTGACGAATCCAATGTTGTTTAATAGTTTAATGAGTCCGACAAAGGTGTAACTCAGTATCTTTTTCATGTTTAGAGAGTTTGAAAAAGACACGTAAAAGAAAACTCTTCATGGTCCCTTATCGTACATTTCTGTCTCTCGAGCCCAAAAAGGTAGAAAACAATACTTGAGAGGACTGCTTGACCATTTTAGTTAAGGAGTACCTTTTTCGTAAATAGTGCCTCCCAGCCCAAAAAAGGGGTAAACTTATACTGGGCGCATGATATTTCGCATTCGTTAACGAGTTCGAAATGACAAGGTCTCAACCATCTTTTCATTTTTAAAGGGTCAGAAAAGAGCTTGAAAGTAGACCCCCCGCTTTTATTCTCTTTTACAAGTCAAAAGGGAAAAAAATACTCGGTGATATTTTAATTTTGTACAAGTCAGAAAAAGACCTTAAAGGTGACTTGTCCTAGAGGAACAAGTGCTATAAATGGTAGCAACTAGTTCCGGTAATGGTGGAACTACTCAAAACATGTAATGGTCAAGAGGCTGGCTAACAAAACCACTCATCACTGTGGTCCCTTAGGAAAGGAAAAACAACCAAGTGAAAGCATATGATCAGCCAAAGAAATGGTGGCGATGGAATGAAACAACCATGGCTCATCTAGCAGAAATCAACTGATTAGAATGGAAATCATGAGATGTAAATTGCGCATGGTTCATTTTTACACAAGCTTGAACCATGGAGAACTCTGCTTGGATTTGGTTTCATGTTTACACAAGCTTGAAACGAAAAACTATGCTTGCTATAAGTTTTCATGCCCCCAACATAATGACTCAATTGAGGTACATGCCCCCCAAGCTCCATTTCAATCAACTAGAAGGATGGAATGAAGGTTCACTTTCGAGATCTTGGAAAGACTCGACTGGGATTTTACAAGATCTTAATCAATGACTCGATTTTGAAAAGGGAGGTGTTTCATTTTTTAACGAGGTTGACATAGTAAAAGAACTGTCCTCATAACTCCTTGTTTCATTTTTTAATGAGCTTGACACAAGACAAAGAAATATGCTCACCTCTTATTTCATTTTTTAATGAGGTTGACACAAGACCAGGAACTATTCTCATACATTTGTTTATGAACCATACGAGAACATGGCTCCCAATAGGTCTTGATTAGATAGAAGAACCATGCTATGGGAGGAATACATGTCATTTGGTACCAAATACAGATCGAGTTCTAGTGCCCCCATCACATAATGTACAATACCATTTGTGTGATCATCAGTAGATGTAGAGATGGAACGAGTAGCCACTTAATTGACTTGTGGCGAGGAAGGTACTGCTTGCAAACAAGAGCTGATAGGGGACGATGGTTGCAAATGAGGCACCTGGTGACAAATAAATGACAATTGATCAATAGTCACAATTCTCCCTTCGTGTGAAAAACAAACCACACAAAAAAGTGAAGAAACAAGAGCTCCCATGACATAAACATAGTTGCATCCAAGGAGTATATTGGAATCTAAGGGACCTTGGACTACCATCACATCTATATAGATGGTCTTTCCTCCCAAAGTAATAGGGAACTTCGGAAGGATCCCTAAAGGTTGACTGGTTCCTCCATTGAAAGCCAATAGATTCTAGGTGACAGACACAAGTTGTGGGGAATCCAAAGCTTGCCAAGTAGTAGAAGATATGATGCTAGTAGGCGCACCTTCATCTAATATAGTGCCAGGTACTACCATATTATAGGCTTTTACTGTGGTCTGGAAAGGCACATTAGATGGGAGGCAGAAAGCAGTTAACGGACCCCAATTGAAAGAGACGACAAAACTACTTAGTGGGGGTATCATATGATTGCCCCCACATTGTATAGGAATAGGAAAAGGACTCTCCTAAACAACCGAGATGGGAGGGTCACTCTTCGATTCATGAGAATCTAAGGAGATGAGAAGAGCTTGAGCAATATGACCACTACACTCTTTGGGAACAAAGAGAACAACTGAAGATAGAGCCAAATTGACACTCTTTTTGACCAATGGTTGGTCGGGAACAAACACAAGAGAGTCTCACCCAGGAAGAGAAGGATGGGAAAGAGTTTAATCCAAGTCAATCTCTTTACCAACCCGGAGAGGGTCAGAAGAAAGACTCTGATAACCAACATGAAGTTGGGGTTGAGGAGCTGCAAGGTTCTCCAAAACTTTGGAAGCTTTATCCATAAGAGGACAAAGGTGAAGAATATGCTCTCCTTCACATAACTTATAAGGGAATCTGATCTTCCCCTTCTTCTTGTCATCGCTAATCGAGGGTGCAGCATCGACATGATATTCGGAGGTTGATTGGGATGGTCAATTCAGGTCTTGAGACCATACCTCTAAGATTCTTGGAATGCAGTACAATCTCGAACGAGATGGTCACCCTTACACAACCTGCAAGGGAATTTTACCTTCTGTGAAGGATTAGAAGGTTTGTCAATGGGGGGCACATTTGGAGTAATATTTGCATGGTTGGCCTCTCGCTTATCTGACTTCTTCTTATTCGTATTCTTATTCTTTTTCTTATCCTCCTGGTTACTGGATTTTAAAATTTCACCAAGTAAAGTAGAAGAGGAAGAGGAAAAAATAAGGGAAGAAGGGAAGGGGTCAACCTTGGAATTAATGTGATGTGAATCAAATGAAGGAGATGGCAGGGCAAGAGTTGGGACACTTGGGACCACCAAGGTTGAAAATAACCAGACAGGTAAACCAATGGTTAACCCAAGGAGGGACAACATTTCCATATAAGGAGCACCAGCATTTCCAAAAGAAGGAAAAACACTAGGATTCCCATCCGAGGGGCACACTTGACTGGTAGACTCTGGAAATGTTGCCATTGGAATCAACCCTAAAGAATCACTAAGGAAGATAACTTTAACCAAGAATATTTCATGGGAAGTTAATTTTAATTGATTGAAACAAAAATTTTCCTTTTCATATTTTAAGAGTCAAGAAAATGACGAAAGGTGACTCTAGTCTCTTTTGGAATTAACGATCTCAAAAGGGCAAGTGCTCAAATTATGTTTTAAGTTTAATGAGTCAAAAATATCAAATGACTACTCTGGATGATCTAGGTAAACAGGATTACTAGGAAACCGTGAACTATAGAATACCTCTCGGCGAACTGAGAAGTATGAGCAGGCAATCTCCCCGAATGTTGTGTTCGGTGTATCACGTTTGCAAGGCGGATGAATCAGATTCCTATGGATAAAGGATTGTAGCCTAGAGGGGTGTTCCATTATATACTCGATGGTATGAAGAGCACAAATTTGTACTAGCATTGTCTAATGCCGAAGCTAACGACAATTGCTAGGTTTAAAGACGCCGAAACATGTCTCTAGCCTAGACCACTAAATGTGAGTGTTAAGTTTCAATGCTTCCTTAGGTTAATTCAATAAATTTTAATGATTGATCTTGAATTAGGTTTCAATCTCAAGGCCCTACCACTGTCACATAACAAAACTCCTACATGTAGCTACATGAGAACAAAGATCTTTGTCTTCGATGAAATTTATCACTAATTGAGAGATAAAGAACACAAAATTAATACAACAATTGAAGAATGAAATCTTTCTAAAAATATAAAAGTTTAACACCCTCGCTACTCGTGCCCTTAGGATTTCTGATAATAAGAGCTTGGATAAGGAGAAATCCCATCTCCTTAATGTCTTTGTGGAGAATGGCTATAGTAGGTGCTTAGGTCAGAAGGCTTTCCGTAAAGCATCTAAAATTTATGTAGTTAAAAAAGTACCTAAAGAACGCCTACTAGGTGTCCATCTTCCCTATGTCCAGGGAACGACGGACAAGATTGCTCAGATCCTTAAGAAGTATAATATTCCCTCAACCTTCAGGCCCCTCAATACCATTCGTAAATCCCTCCGATCAATGAAAGATTTCATTGACCCTAAGGACATGAAGGGCGTCTACTTAATCCCTTGTTCTTGTGGGTCCCCCTATATCGGGGAAATATGACGCTCTATCCATCAAAGGATCAGCGAACATGCAGCTGACCTAAGACATGGAGAACCAAGTCTTCAGCGTTGGTGGAGCATGCGGAAAAGACCAAGAATCAAGTCTGTATTGAGGAAGCCAAGGTTATTACCAAGGTGGTGCAATTCCATCACCGTAAATTCAGGGAGGCAATTGAAAATGAAAAAAAGGCCTAACAATCTCAATAGAGATGATGGCTGGAAGATAAGTAGTTGTTGGATCCCTGCCCTTTCTTCTTAGTCCTTCCTTTTTCCCCCCTCCCCCCCTTTTTTAGTTTTCAAGGTTCCCCTTTTTTTCCTTGTGCTGCCCTTTCCATCCTCCTAAGGTTTCTCCTTTGTTTAAGTTTTCCCTTATTGTCCTGTTCTGGTCCTTCTATAATTAATTGTCGCTCGTTCTATTTTTATTACTATTTCCTTTTCAAAGTTTTCTTGATATTATTTGTTATTAAGCTTTTTCCTTGACCATATGAATAAAATTTAAATAAATTAAAAATTAGAAATTAATTTTAACCAATACTCAATAATAATTTATTAATCCCATTAAATCCTTATTATTAAAAACCCTCTACTATCCCTAAAAGTTTAAATGATTAAGTTTATCAATAAAGAATATAATTACTTTCTGATTTATAAAACCCCTTATTTTTCTTTTTTTTGGATTAAATATTAAATTAAAAAAATGATTCAATATTTAAATAAAATTAATATTTATAACATACAAATATAATAAAACCTTTTTTTTCGTTGGATTAAATGAAGTTAGAATAGGTAATTCAATATTTAAATAAAAATTAATATATAATTTCTATATATAATAAGAATAAAATTAAAAACCCCTCATGTATCTATGTGATTAAATAAAATTAAAAAAAAAAATTTAATAATTTAATTTAAACAACATTAAAGGAAATATTTTAATAATAACATTCTAATATATAATATATTATAATTAGTGATTATTCTCTAAAATTAGGATATTATTTTATTATTAAAAGTAATTACCGTTGACTTATTAACATTATATAATCTAGCTGTTATATAGTGGGTGATGGTAAACCTAGCTGTTTGAAGATCTGCTCTCCCTATTTATTTTGCAGCCATGATATGACTCCTCAACTTCTCGTGAGCATGAACCACATTGGTTGGTAAACTCATCGACAAAAGTTTTCTTCATATGATTTTTATGGAAACTCTTGTTATAAACGTTTAAGATAATTGTATACTTAAAGGTTCTGCTTTCAGGATATATTGAGAAATTGCGTTGTAATTTTGTATTTGGCCTTAATCATGCAAAAACATAAATATAATTTTAAGATATATTTACAAATGATTGTTAATTAAGCAAATCGACTAAGTTGGTTGTCGTATTTTCTCTTTCTTTGCTTATGGTGGACGGATTCTTCCTTCGTTTTCTTTAACTTAATTGGAGCAAAAATACTTAAAGAAAGATTTTAAATTATTATATAAATGTTATTTCATAATAATAGTTTGTTTAATTTTACTTGTTTACTTTCCAGAGAGCTTAGATTTATTTCCATAACCAGATAAAGCATATACACATTTTTCTACATTTTCCTTATAAACCAAAATATATCGAAAAGTATAATAATGTGTTTTACATAATTTTTTGTTGTTTTCTAAATAAATATTAGATGAATCTATCCTAACATCAGATTTACTATGCTTAAAGAAGGATTGAAGGATTAAATACTTCAAGATGAAAACTTGCTTTTGAATGCAAAATTTGACCCAAAAAAAGTTTTGACTTCTTAAAATTGGATTTATCTCCACTCTTTGTAAATAAAAAATTAAATATATTATACTAGTTATTTTATAATATATTATATTTTATAAATTTACAACTATTTTATAAATTATTTTATTAACCCCACATATGTATTACTTTAATTTTTTATTGAGATGTTTTAAAATTTTGTTTTGAATATAATATGCATATAAATTAAATTTTTATATAGTTGAAAGAGAGGATTATTGAAGAAAGTTTTTATTGTAAACATATTACTCTTTTTTTTTATATTTAAATAGATGCTTAGTAATTTAAATTATTATTAATTTATTTTATTTAGTATATGTTGTTTATTATACTTAAATATAATGTTTTAAATGTAATTATTAGTAATTTAAATATTTCTATTTTTATTTACTTTATATTTATATATACAAAAGAGGATTTTTTTCAAAATTTGAATTTATTAATAAAAAAATAGAATGTAAAAAAAAATGAATTAAATTAATTTATTATTTTTGGCATGATTTTTCAAAATTTGTAATTTTATTAATAAAAAAAATATGAATTAAAAAAAAATGAATAAATGAATTTATTATTTTTAATTATATTTTAGTTGAGGAAACTATTATATTTTATTTATTATTAATTATTATTATTAGTTTTTTTAACTTTTTATTTTATAGTCATTCAAGCATCTTTCTTTTAATCAATGTCAGAGTGCTTTTCAATGAAAAGTAATAAAAAAAGAGTAGTGTTTAAGTGTTATTTTTTAGAGTTTTTGATAAATTCTAGAGAGAATCTCATGAAAATTTTGTGGTCAAATTTTGCTTTACGTTGTTTAAATCCGTTTTCTGACTATATATATGGATTCAACACCGTAAAAAACTATTGACAAACTTCGATTGTCAAGAGTTAACCTGTCAAAGTTGTGATTTCAATGAAATCCTACCTAATTTTAAACAAACTAGATAGGAAAATAAACACGAAAACATTCTAAAATAATCACA
>APFE031027739.1:134772-151843 GCA_000404065.3 Pinus taeda | reverse complement strand
AAAACCCCTTCACGCATCTATATGATTAAATAAATTAAAAATTAAAAAGGAATTAAATAATTTAATTTAATATCCTAATGAAAATATTTTAATAAATATAACATTCTAATATATAATATACTATAATTAATTATTATTATCTAATACTAGGATATTATTCTATTATTAGAAGTAATTACCTTTGACTTATTAACATTATATAATCTAGCCGTTATATAGCCGTTGATGGTAAACCTAGCTGTTTGAAGATCTGCTCTCCCTATTTATTTTGCAGCCATGATCTTACTCGTCAACTTGTCCTGGCGATGAACCACACTGGTTGGTTCGAAACACGTCGACAAAGGTTTTCTTCATGTGATTTTCGCCGAAACTCTTCTTATAAATGTTATGGACCACAAAAGCCTCAATTCAATAAATGAGGTTTTCATTTTCATAAAATGTAAAATGAATTTTTCACATAAAGCACTTTAAATGAAAATTTTCACAATTTCTAACAAACAAGCATAAATCAAATCCAAAGCATTATAAATGAAACTAAAATTAACTTCTTCTCTGAATCAAACAAATCAAACACATAAATGCTTCAATTGAGAAACAAAGCAATGTAATCTATGCTTGGAAAGAGAAAAGAGACACTTGAAATAAGAGAACAAACGAGACTCTTTCACTTATTCAATTGAAAACAAAGTGTCCTAGTCACTTCTGGGTGGAAGAAGAGAGTCTGAGGGTCAAGACACACTGGCACTGGAATGGGAGAAATTCTGATTTTTCTTACTCAGAGACCGAAGTGAGTTTTTGGTCCAAAAGTAGCGCTGATCGGCACGACTGACCAGTACTACAACTAACGTTGATGGCTGATTGGTGCAACTTTTTGGCCAAAAATAGCGTTGATCGAGGGATTCAAAGAAAAATAAAAAAGAAATTCACACAGGGCCAGACTTAACACATCAGGGGGTGGGCTAAACCAAGCAAGCACAAAAAGCAAGCTAAATGAAGCTTTCTAGTTAGGGAGAAGATGGTTTAAAAGGCTTACGGGGTCAAAATCATGAGAGCAAAACATACTGCCCAAGATTAGGGACAAACCCTAATCTTCACTTACAAGCATCAGTGTGACTGCCTAAATGACAACAAGTGCCAGAGGCTAGTCGACATGATTGTTTCTCGGCAACTCGTGCTTATTAGCGTGACTGTCAACGAATTAAGTGTGCTGATCGAGGGAGCTAAGGAAAAAAAAATTTGAAACAGGGACCAAATCTGCTACTATGAATTTTAGACTCAGACCAGTAAGCAGGAGAGAAGAAACAGAACCAAAGGGAAAAAGTGGAACTAGAAAAGTTCTCACGAAATCATGAAATCCAAGACAAACAAAAGGATTGGGATTCCCCAGCGGAGTCGTCAATTTGTGGTGAAGTAAAATTATAAGTGCGAACACGAACGAATTTCTCTAGCTGGATAATGGGTCTAGCCACAACAGATACATTCTATGGAATATTTCCTTAGGTTATAACCAAATAAGAGGGCCTACCTCTTAGTCTTCTTATCCTATTTGATGATGTCCTTGCTTGCTCGCTCGAACTATCTCTCGCTTCCTTCTTCAAGCACCTAAAACAATTAAACAATAGCAAACAACAAAAAAATAATAGACAAATTGTAATTCAACCTACTTAACAAGTCAAGAAACATTAAGCCATGAATGTATAATATGAAAACACATGTAGAAAATCAATCGATAGTTGCATATATTAATATCAAAGAGAGATTACAACCATGTGTCTTGATGTTGCAGTCCTCCTCTCACAAGACTAGGTTCCCACACACTTCTTCTAGCATTCCATGATGGCATCAATAAACAATAGCTTTAAGGCTCTTCCATTTAGACTTCACTCCAAACAAAATCACACTTCTCCCTCACACAACTAGATAGCTACAACTAGTAATAGCTTACTGTCAACTCCAAACCAAAATAGCATAAGCACACCAACATCAACACTTCAACACTTCAACACTAGCTTATGCTTGGGAAAAATGGAGGTTTATATAGGATGAATGGATGGGAAATGGATCCTCTTGTCATGGGAGAAGGGCTTATCCCTTGAGGTAGTTCCATCATTATATGGGAAAGGAGCCCAAACTGACATCCTCAACCCCATCTGGCCAAACCATTTACCAGACTTCTGTTATGAAGCTTCTAGAGCTAGAAGCTTCAACTCCTAATTTAAAAAATGTTCCATAATAGGATTGACACGACTGAAACACAACTTAGACGCTCCGTTCGGCGTGAAGAGTAGTGCTAATCTCTGCACATCAGTGTAGGCGAGACAAAGGTCATTAGTGATGGTCTTGTAAACTGGGAAAAACAAAAGTATTAGGGAAAATAGTGCAAAAGAGAATTGATCTGCTCATGAAGAGGGACACAATTGGAGTTTATTCATGAATGCAAAGCATGAAGGGTTTACTGTAGAGGTCCTCCAGGATCAAGGAACGGGGAGTACAGAGATAGTGACAAAATGTTGTGTAACACTTGTGTCTACAGATTTATTTAGGAGGCAGATTATCCTAGGATTCCCTTTTGTTCTCATCTTTAATTCCTTTTGGGTTACCTTCGATGGGTTAATGTGTTATAGGGGATCCACCTCTAGCCAATAGAAGCAATTTTTG
Organism: Pinus taeda; assembly: GCA_000404065.3. Lineage (NCBI taxonomy): Eukaryota > Viridiplantae > Streptophyta > Pinopsida > Pinales > Pinaceae > Pinus > Pinus taeda. The sequence goes on along the minus strand of APFE031027739.1, from coordinate 149,185 downwards.
CCACATTTTTGTCCTACGTACCATCTTGTACCAGGCTTATGCCATCCCGACTACCTCTATTATGCGAATGTTTGAATCCTTTCGGGTTAAAACCTCCAGGATCATCTCTTTGTACCACTTGTGCTTCGAGCCACATTTTCTCAATCCTTTGGATAGCTACTCCAACAAATAACTTCACTACTTTCTCCGCTATGTTTGTAGATACTGATAAACTAACTTGCTCCAAATGGTCTTTCACCAACTTAGCTTTGCAACTTTAACGTGAGTTCCTAACTTTGAATGGAAAATAATTACGATCAAGTGGGTCATTTTGGAACTTTTATATACCACTAAAATGCCATTTTAGAGCTCTACACATATGAGTGGGTTCCAACTGAATTTTAGGTGATACATTATTTAAGAAATGACTCCAAATTCTCTACATATTAACAAATCAACTCAACCACTATTTTTCACCAATCTAATTAGAAACATATGAGCTTTTCCACACCTTTTCCATACATGTGTTAATATTCCTTCTTCTTGCAGTATTCTCTACTTTTTCCATTTTATTACCTTTGATCGTGACAATCATATCAATACTTGACATCAATGATCTATCATCAATGAACACCTCCTTCAAAATATATTCTTACAATATCCCATGGTCTTCGTTTCCCTTTCCTTAACCCTCATCACCTTTTCCATTAATGAAAATACATATCTAAACTTCTCCCCCTTTGGCATTGATGGAACACCATGATAAAAAAAATAGCATCATAAAGAAACAAGAAAAGGTAATTGTACCTTTTTTCTTTGTCTTCTCCTTCTCTCAATGTTGCTCACCTATGATGTGATTCACCTTTGCGTGCTACTTCTTTGATGTTCTTTTTTCTGGTGGACTTCTCCTTTGATTGATCATCAATAGTTATCCCTAATTTTTTTTTTTTCTTGAGATACATCTCCCTCTTTAACATCAATGGAAAATAAACCTAACATGTTCCCCCTATCAATAATCTTCCCATGTCTTGTTGATTGTGTGGACCTATCAACTGCTTCTTATTATGATGAAACATTTAGGTATCTCTAATCCAGGTGGATATTGGTGACCTCACACCTATTCCACTTGGACCCTCTATAGGTTTTAACCCTGTACAAAATTACCTGCATACGAATTCTAATACCAGAAAATAAACAATGGCGAGAGCATAACACATAAAACAAATATACACAAAGATTTTTCCATGGATCCCAAAACTAGGACTACCAGATTAATTTTTCATTATGTTCCTTTCAATGCTACAATACATATATATACATGCTGAAGCATTCATAAACCCCAATCCATTAACCTTGGATTAGAACATAACTGTAGTTCCCTTGAATGAATCTTCAAAATTCAATGGATCAAAAACCATCGCGCCCAAAACCATGAGAAAAAACCATGCATAAAACCATAGGTAGGTTCGCCCACCTAATGTAGGGTCCAATTTTTTTTTCCCGGGGCACTGCCCTAGACCCCATAGAGGGGGGCTACCTCCCCCCTCAAACCCCCCATACAAGGGGGGTTTCCACCCCCCCTATGACCTCCTACTGTGCATTGACGCAATGAAGGGGGGGCTCTGCCCCTAGTCCTACTACTAAGGCTAGTCGTGGAAAGAATATAACACAATGAAACATCAACAATCTCCACATGTCTTGTTGATTCTGTGGACCTATCAACTGCTTCTTATTGTGATGAAAAATTTAGGTATCTCTAATCCAGGTGGATATTAGTGACCACCCACCTATTCCTCTTGGATCCCCACCATTCTACCATTATTTCTTTCAGTGTATGTAATTGTAGCACAATTGACTATTTTTAGCAGTTTTTTGGGTCCGAAACTTCCGGAGCCATTTTGAGGCCCTAAATGACATTTTTTTGGAAAAAGGGGAAACATGAGTCTTTCACCATTATTTGCAGTCCAAAGTTGTATTCCTCGAATAGATATTCATAATAAGGTATCATGCATATCAAACATAGATTATATGACAAGGTTATGACCCTAGGAAGTTGATGTACCAATTTACCCCAACAGGGCCCACAATTTTGGTGCTTCATCTCCTAGGGTTAGGTTTTTGTATTTTTAGGGTTTTCCATTGTTTCTCCATAATAAATAGGAATTCGAGACTCATTTAACATAGTTGAAAGGCATGTATCTGCCACATATATTCTTAGAGATAAGCTGTAATCGCCCGAGCTAGTTTATTTCCCTTTTGTATGTAAGCATATTCAAGTTATTTGATATTGATGAAATGAAGATTTATTTCTGCTGCATCTTAGAGTTTATGTTTATATCTGTATTTTGTTTTTTGGTTTCATAATTCCAAACCAGTGGTATCATAGTGATATTCTCTCTCTCTACTTTTCTTTGCATGTCCCCTATGGGGTTAGCGTATAAGGAGTTAGGGCTTAAATTGGTTGAACTTTTGTGAGAACGACCTTGCAAACCCTGACGAATTCCCATGGCAGAAGAAAATAAATACAAGGGAGTAGGAGATCCTTTCAAAATATTGCTTGAAGAATCCCTCAAGTGACAAAGGAATGCAATGATGGACAACCTTGCCCAGATCCTTTTGCGGATGCCCACAGGCAACACATCTTCATTTGACATCCACTCTAGAGGCACCACTCCCTTCAAGGTGCAAGTCAAATTTGACATTCCAATACTTGAAGGCTAGATAGATGCAAACAATGTAGATAGATGGTTAAATCCGTTGGAAGGATATTTTCTAGTTCATTATTTTTCCAATAGGGAAAATATTACTTTTGCACTCCTCAAATTCAACCCCCATGTCAAGGACTCGTGGGAAACCTACTTTGAACAGACGGACGAGAGAGAACCCTCACTAATTTTAGCCACACCCACTTGAAATTTTTTCCAATGTGCCATCAAGGAATAATATTACCCCATGGGGATCTATGAGGACAAGTAGATACAATGGACTACACTACAACAAAAACATGATCAAGATGTACATGAGCTAAGAAATATTTTCCATACCCTATGCACAAAGTTGGATATCAAATATTCTGAGAAATATCTGGTGCTTAAGTACTGCAATTTTTTGCTCAAATATATTCAAGAGGAAATGGAGTTCCTGGACATATCCTTTCTTGGTGAAACATACCGATATGCTAGCAATATTGAGAATAAATTCAAGCAAAAGAAGCGAGACTTTGGATCTGCGAACTCAAAGTAGAGCAAAGGCACCCCCAAGCCACAGAGAAAAGGGTAGAGTTAGGAGAAAAACCACTAGGACAACTCCTCAAATTCGCAAGCCAAGAATAATGGGAAGGTGAAGAAAGACACCAAAAAGTGGTGTGAGTTCAATAAAACTCCCACTCACAACACGAACAAATGTCGTGTGAAGCAGGTGCTGGTGGCTGAGATAAAAGACTAAAAATGAAGATGGATGTTTTGATTCTGAGTCGGAACCTGATAAGGGAAAGAAAATCATTGACGCTGAACCCACTACGACAGTAGCTACCACCAAACTCCAAAAGGAAGAACCTGAGGATCCAAAGGATGGGAAGAACCTATTCCACCCATAGATGTGGGTAAAGTTTACTGTTGCAATTCATCGTTGACATCGAGAACCATCAGAACTTAATCTCGGCCAAGGTCATTAAGAGATTGAAGATGCCAAAAAAACCACACCCATAGACATACACCATTGGGTGGTTCTACCAAGGGCAAGATCTCCATGTCAGGCAATAGTGCCGCCTGCCTTATAGCATCATGCCCTTTGTAGATGAGGTATTGTGCAATGTTACCCCTCTAGAATTTTGTGATGTTTTATTAGGACAACCATACTTATGGAAGCATCATGTTATATGTGAATCTAGACTTCATTATGTTATTATTACTTTGGGCCATAAATTGTACGCGATACCAGAGGTAGTGCTGCCTACCACCTTTTCTTTGATGTATACTAAATACTGTAGTAATATCATTTCCTAGATCAAGAAATTTGTCTTCCTTACGATTCACCCTCAGAGCAAGAGGAAGATTGTGGTCACATCCACAAACTCTAGATAGGGCTCTTCCACACCACAACAATAGATGGGAAAACTCGTGGAGGAGTACAGGGGTAACCCTACACTATTAGATCAAGAAATCCATTGATCTGACCCTGGGCATGCTACTACCAAATGGACCAATCTATCAACACTATATTATGTAAAATGATGAAATAAAGAGGCATATTAAGGAATTGTTGTAGAAAGGGCACAACAGGAGAAGTTCATCACCTCGTGGGAGCTCGATCGTATGGGTAAGAAAGAAGGAATGAACCTAGAGGATTTCTATTGGCTATCGTAAATTGAATAAGATCACTGCCCGGAATAGGTATCCAATCACATAGATTCATGACCTTTTGGACTATCTCAAGGGGGCCAAATATTTCAAAAAGATTGACTTGAAGTCCAGTTATCACCTGATACCAATTGGACCTTTCGATGTGTGGAAGACTACATTCAAATCCAAGGAGTGAATTTTCGAATGATTGTTCATGCCTTTCAGGTTTATGAATTCCCCAAAAGAATCATGTGGATGATGTATGACATCTTATAGCCCTTCACCAACTCATTCATGGTAGTGTATCTAGATGACATCCTAATCTTTAGCCAGAAATGGGAAGAAAACATACACCATATTTGACAGGTCCTCCAAACCCCACGACAAAACAATTATGTGCCAATTTTGAGAAATGCGCTTTTGGTATGACCTAGGTTCAATATCTAGGGTAAATAATTTATGAGTGGGGTGTGCATGTGGATCCATCAAAGATACAATTCAAGAAGTGGCCAGCCCCAACCACTCTAACAGAGCTCCACAACCTTTCGGGTCTTGCCAATTTCTATTGTAGGTTCGTGTTGGGATTCTCTCATATCACTTGGCCTTTGAGTCAATGATCTGGATTTAAAAAGGAATGCAACACATTATAGAGATAACCATAAACACAAAGATACAATGGAAATAATACTTCATTTCATTAATGTAAAATACTGAGATATGCTTACAAACATAGATGGAAATAAACTAGCTAGGGTGATGGTAGCTTATCTCTGAGAAGAGATGTGGCGGCTACATGCCTCTGAACTGTGTTACAATGAGGCTCGAAGGCCAATTTATTATTGAGAAACAATGGAAAACCCTTCACATCCCAAAACCTAACCCTAGAAGATGAAACGCAAAATTATGGGCCCCGTTTGGGTAAATTGGTACATCAATTTCCCGGGGTTGTAACTTTGGCATATAGTCTCCGTTTGATGCGTACAATAGCTTGTTAGAAAGATCTATCCAAGCACTCCACTTTGGGAAGGAAAACATCGGTCCATGGACCCATGTTGCCCCCAAATTTCCCAAAAAACGTTGTTTAGGGCCTCAAAACGGCTCCGGAAGTTCAGGACCCGAAAAACTGCTAAAAATAGTAAACTGTGCTATAATTTAGGAAATTGAAAAAAGTGAAAGAGACATTTGTGGGGGTCCAAATGGGATAGGTGGGTGGCCACCAACATCCACCTGGATCATTCCTCCCCCCTTAGGAGGCAATGGTCCCCATTGCGTTGAGTTCCTCCCTGAGATGAGGAAGCTTCTGGTGAGCTGGGTTTCTGGTGAGTTGTTCTACAATCTTTGATGTGTCCAGAAATGGTGGGAAGCATGGTTGATGACGGTCCACATTGAAGACTCGGTGCAAGCAAAGGAATGGAGGAATGATGTGGTCCAAATCATTGTTTCCCATAGCCTTGGTAATGCTATAAGGAACATGTAGGAGTGGTCGGAACTTCTGATGGGCTCTTGTAAGGCATTCTTTCTGCAGATGCAACCATCTTTTGTTGCATGTTTGAAGCTTGTGTGGTACCCGTGTGGGTGAGGAGAAGTTGTTACTGTGTTCTGTCATGACCGTATTCCTTTGCTGCTGCTGCTTGTGGAGGATCCCTTCGCAGGGGTCATGGATGTGGTGACGATCTTCCCCTTACTTTGGGAGAAAATCAAACAAAAAATGAATTTCCTAGTCTGGGAGATGAGCTTGCTGCCTTTCTTAGTAGAGATAAAAGAGGTGGCGGTAGGTGGGGCTACCTTCGGTATCCTGTATAATGAAATATCCAAAGAAATAATGACAGTGCAAGGCCTTGATTCATACATAGCATGTCACCTCCACAAGTATGGTTGGCCTAATAGTACATCACAAACATCCAGAGGTGTAACATCACACAATACCTCGTCTGTGAAGGGCTTGATGCTATAGGAAGGCAACACTACTGGAGAACTTTGAGATCTCATCCTTCATGAAGCCACCCGATACTGTATGGCTGCGAGTGTGGTGTAATCGGTAGACTCAACCGCTTCACGACCTTTGCTGAAATGATGTTCTTTTGGCTACCATTGTCGACAATGAATTGCAGCAACGAACCATTCACCCACATCTGTGAGTGGAAAAGACGCTCCCCCTCCTTTGGATCTTCGAGTTCATTCTTCTGGATCTTGGTGGTGGCAACAATGGCGTTGGGCTCCACATCAATGATTTGCTTCCCTCTGCCATTCCCCTTGTCAAGTTCTGGCTCAGGGTCGGAACATGCATCTAATTCGAAAGCCTTCAACTCAGCCACCAACGACTGCTTGGTCCGACACTCACTTGTGTTATGAATGGGACTCTTATGGAACTCACACCACTTTCATGAGTCCTTCTTCGGCTTCATGGTGTTGTTCTTGTCTTGCGGCTTTGACGGGTTGTCTTGGGTCACCCCGCCTTGGCTATTTTGTTTGGTCTTCAGATTTGCAGATCCAAAGTCTTGCTTGTTCTGTTTGAACTTTTGCTCAATTTCTACAATGTATCGGTACACCGTGCCGAGCGAGGAGATGTTCAGGAATTCCATCTCTTCCTGGATGTATCTGTGTAGGCAGCCGCAATATTTGAGTACCAGATGCAGATCAAAATATTTGATACCCAACTGTGTGTGAAGGGTATGAAAAATGTTGGTGAACTCTGGCACATCTTGGTCCCTTCCCTGCCGCAGCATGGTCCACTTTATGTATTTTTTTCGTAGCTTTTGACAAGGTAGTACTGCGCCTTGATGGCATCCCAAAAAGAATCCCAAGTGGGTGTGGCTAAAGATAGTGAGCCTGTACTTTCATTCTTTTGCTCACAGTAGGTTTCCCACCAGTCCTTGACATGGGGGGCTGCTTTGAGAAGAGCGAAAATAATCTTTTCCCCACCTGAAAATTCATGAACATAAAAATACCCATCTAGCAGATTTAACCATTTATCTACGGCATCTACATCTATTTGACCCTCGAAGATGGGGATTTGAAAATTAACTTGTACATTAAACGGTGTTGCGTTTCCAGAGTAGCTGTGAGAAGCCAATGCGTTGCCCCTGGGTAGCCGCTGAAGGATCTGGGCAAAATTGTCCATCATCGCGTTCCTTTGTCGCTTGAGGGATTCTTCGAGCAAGATTTTGATAGGATCTCTTATTCCTTGTCTTTCTTTTCATCCGCCATGGGAGGCCATCAGGTTTTGCGAGGCTAGTGTTGCAAAGGTTCGACCAGTTCAAGCCTAACTCCTTATATCCCAACCTCGTTGGGGACATGCAAAGAAAAACAAAGAAAAAGCAAATCGCTCTGATACCACTGATTTGGATTTAAATAGGAATGCAAAAACTTATAGAGATAACCATAAACACAAAGATGCAGTGGAAATAATACTTCATTTCATTAATGTAAAATACTGAGATATGCTTACAAACAAAAATGGAAATAAACTAGCTAGGGCGATGGTAGCTTATCTCTGAGAAGAGTTTTGGCGGCTACATGCCTCTGAACTGTTTTACAATGAGGCTCGAAGGCCTATTTATTATTGAGAAACAATGGAAGCCCTTCACATCCCAAAACCTAACCCTAGAAGATGAAACGCCAAATTATGGGCCTTGTTTGGGTAAATTGGTACATCAATTTCCCGGGGTCGTAACTTTGGCATACGATCTCTGTTTGACGCGTACAATAGCTCGTTAGAAAGATTTATGCGAGCACTACCACTTTGGGAAGGGAAACGTTGGTCCGCCCCTAGATTTCCCAAAAAACGTCATTTAGGGCCTCAAAATGGCTCCAGAAGTTTTGGACCCGAAAAACTGCTAAAAATAGTAAACTGTGCTATGATTTAGGAAACTGAAAAAAGTGAAAGAGATAGTTGTGGGGGTCCAAATGAGATAGGTGGGTGGCCACCAACATCCACCTGGATCAGTCAAGTCACTAAAGGTAGAGTGAAAGTGATGAGGATCATCAATGGCTAAATTATATGGACCTTAATTCCACTCTCTAGCTTATTAAAATAAACTTTTCTCACATTTCTTTACATGTTTTGTTATATCTTTCTTAGTGAGAAGGATAAATATGAGATGTTATGTCTTGTGGCCTAATGTGCATTGATTGTAGGATTTGGAGAAATTTTGGCTAATTAAAGTGGAGGAAATCAAAGTAGACAAGCAAGAGGTATTTAGGAGATTGGATCTCCCACTTTAACTCCTCACTCACTCAAAGGTTCCTCCACTAGATCTCATCAGCTTGGAGTTACAAGAAGCCAAGCCACTGAGGTCATTAAAAGCCAAGCCAGTGATAGTTGAAGACAAGTTGATCTTGATTTGGGAGCCAAGCCTCCCTAAATTTAAGGAAGTTTTTGGTAGCTTCAATTATATAAATAAGAAGGCCTAGAGCCTCATTAGGATTGGACTTTTTTTTTGTTGTAGCCAAGAGGCATTTTTGAGCTAAGACATTGTGACTAAGCATTCTCTTGATCCAACACTGAATTGACTCAGAGGGCTGAAGCTCTTGGGTTAGGGATCAACCCTAGCAACATAGGTTCCTCTTTTTGTACATGTATGCTTATATTACATTCAGAGTTAGCTGCTAAAGTGATTTTGGTTTCGTTAATCTGCAAGTATTTGGATGATTAATTAGTTTGCTTCCATTTATGGATAGATAGGTCAGTGCTCTCATCGTGATCGTAAACACTTCAAAAAATCTTGTGATAGTGGCTTTCACCTCATCTCCCTTATGGGATCATGATTTGAGGGTTCCATTCACACATCCCAAAAAATAGATTTCTTGTTTGATTATTGCATAGCCTAGGGTTTCTTGTTGAATAGATCACTATCCTTAAAGTTATTGGAAGTATATTCAATTGTCATTTTGATCTCTTGAGTTTGCTATGGTTTAGAAGCACTTCCATTCATAAACTTATCCATCAACTATTAATAACTTTGTTTTCCTCCATTCAAATCATCTTTTCCATGTGTAAATGAATTTGTTCATAAACGAAGAAAAAAGTGTATGTTGTTGTAGGAGCTTCTAATCTGCAGGGAGACCTCATCTCATTCACCCCATCCAAATATTGTCCACCTATGTTGCCAAGGTCCACCAAACCCTATTCCAAATTATTGTTTTGTAAGGAGAGTGGCCACTTTCATTGATCAAATCCAACCATCTTGAAGCATTTGACCAAGCCTTGGGAAGTGTGCACCTCCTTTATGCCTTATTTCTCCATCGGACACCTCTTCAACACTTCATTCCACCTTTCTCACCTCCTTATAAGATTTCAACTTATTTCCTGTCGTAAAACAAGGCACCCTGTAGTAACTAAGACAACCTCTAGTACCACAGGAAACCATGTAGAAGCCTGTTTTAATCCCGAATTGAGCAGAAATGGTCAGCTGAGCTTAGGTTAGGCCTCCAATTAGCTTCCATACCCTTGAAACTAGTCAAAACCTTTTCCTCCATACCTGTCTCCCCTGCCAAAGAACAATTTAGAAAGAACTAGTCTGTATACTGTGCTATGCCACATCTTTCTGACTGTACTTCCTTCTTCTTCCATATCTTTGAGTGTGATGATGTTTTCTACTTTTGTTATGTTGGCCAAAATTTTCTCTTGCATGCTTTTGCTATGTGCCCAAACTTGTTACATGCATAACATATTATATGTTTCATATTCCTTCTATAACAGTCAATGGCTTTGTGACCAAACATATTGCAAGAAAAACAATATCCCTTAAAGTACCTAGAAGCTGATGATCTTTCTGTGTGATGGTCTTGAACCATTCTACTTCTGGATAGCCTGCAACATGTCCAAAATTATGATATATAAAACATTCAACATTATTCATCAGAGGAAATAACCGACTATCACTTCCATAGTTAGGAGTAAATTATTTGTAGAAATTTTGAATAATATAACACTTATTCACAAAGATTATCCTGATTATACACTATTTGCGGAATGCATGCATAATACATAACCTCCTCTACATTGATCATCAATTTGCGGAATTAAAGAAACAATCGCATGCGCACATTGAAACATCAATCACACATATCAACACAGTATGTACTGGGGAAAGCATACTGCTGAAAACCCCTCAACTATCTGTATATTATGATGATAGAGAACATGTAACAATACATACTACAATACTCCTCACAAGTACTCAGTACTATCTCCACCTGTCACACACAAACTAGCTCATATCTGAATCAAGTCACAGGTTCAAATCTCCTCCACTGTTTGCCTGCCTCCACTATACAATCCCCACTGAGAATAGAACCGAATGTGTGATCCAAATTTGAATTCCCTTGGTTTGTACTACACAATCCTCATTGGAAATCTCAATCCATTGATTGTGCAAATCTCATGCACAGCTATAGTCACAACTGATAGTAGTCTTACCCTTTCACCCACCTCTAACACTTGTCTCCACTGAACTGTCCATGCATTGAGTTAACTGATGTATTCTTCAGTTGATTTATGAGTTAATAATTAGTGAATTAATTAATAATTAATCCACACCACTCATCACTAGTGTATTTGGCAGTTAGACTAAATATGACTAGTTCAACTAAGTCAAACTGAACACAACTCCATCAACTCCTCAATCAACTCCACCAAACTCAATCACTTGAGTTCTAACTGAAGTCCATCATGCAATAGCTCAACTAACCCATAGGAAAAGCGTATTTCCTTCTGACAGTTGCATGTGCCACATCTGTAGCTCGAATTTAAGTGCTGCAAGAGGATAAGATAATGTTTATAGTCTAGATATTATTAAGAGCTAATAATATTCGACTGTTCTATTTTTAGACTGGCAGTCTAAAAATAGACTCCGCCCATATGTCTAAAAATAGAGGTCCATCTAATTTTACCAACATGACCAATCATCCATAAATAGCATCCTGCAACTCATAGACCATGATCCATATGTCTAAAAATAGACTTTGCACCAAAAATAGCCTGGGGGCCCACTTAGTGAAGGTGACTTCTTTTCACTAAGCTCCATCATCTTGTTGCATTTTCAACATAGTGGCCTAGGCTCTGGGCCTAGAAAAGTGGCTTAAATACTGGGGACTTTGGCACAAAACTGGCAATTCTGGTCCATAGTCGCTGGCAGGCAAGCCTATGAGAGAGTCTTTGGGTTTCTGGTCACTACCTTGTCCATATCATGAGAGCGACTATGGCCTAAGAGTTCCATAATGATAGTGGGACCTAGGGACAGGATGTCTGAGTGGTTGAATTTTCTCCTGAGGGTTCTGTTGATGATGTTGGATGACTGTGTGTGATGTTTTGTTGATTCCACTTCCTTGAGGTCACATAGGAGGTCGAATCTGATCATAGTAGTCTCTCGTCTCATATTTACCCCAGTTTGCATGGTTACTTGGGTGGATGTGGGAGGAGGGTGTTACAGATTGGTATCAAAGCATGGTTCAACTCTCATACTAGATGGGCAGTGTGTGTTGGTCATGCATGTTTGTTAGTTGCATGTGTGTTTCTTACACTTGCATTCCATGTGCTTGTTGCATTGCATAGTGTTGATCATTGTTATAGTAATGTTGTCATGAGGAACTTGATGTTGATTTTGTGGAATGCATCGTCATGATTATATCACTGGTTACATATGATTATATGTTGCTCACATGTTGTTATATGTCGCTTGATTACATCCTTTTATGGTAGGTTGCATTCTTGTATGATTGATTACATGTATTAGTATTGTAGGTTTAGTTACAAGTATCGGTCACTTATGCTCAACTACATGCGTTTAGGTGTATGTGTAATTGATTATGCATTGTGTATGCATGTTGATGGTTACATGTGGAAATGCATACAATGGAGTAATGGGTGTTGTCATGCATGAGGTCATGGTTTGTGAATTTGACATGGTCGTGCATTGATGATTTGACTCTAGCTAGAAGGATGTGTATATGGTTTTGTACTCATGTGTTATATGTCTATATGCAATCTTTATGCATGTATGGTCTTGCTTATAGTTATGCATGAATAGTAGGTCAAACATGCCTTGTGAAGTCATGGTATGCAATTTAGGTCATCATGGTGATATTGTTATGTTATAATGCTAATGTGTTGAATGAGGTAAAGCAGGAGATGCATATCATCAAAATGAAGTTGCAGCATTGGACCTTGAGGCAAAAACATGTCATCATACATGTTTGTATGTTGGGCATGCAAGTATGTAAGTTAAGGATTATTATGTGCATTAGGTTTATATACATTATCTTTATGTACATGTCTTTGATGTTATGGTTAAATACATGATAGGTGATAGTTGATTAGTATAGTCATATGCACATGTGTCAGATATTCAAGAATGATGGTAACCTATGGTTGTATGATTGTTATTGTTGTTTCATGTTAGATAACTTAATGGTTAGGCTATATGTTGTTTATCAGCATGATATATAACTTATTGTCATTATGTTCTATTAACTTGATGATTAGGGTTATTTCATTGAGAACTTGATGTTGTAATTTGGATTGGTCATATGCGTGATGGTTATGCTCATTGCATTGAAGATCTTGATGTTATATGTATCGTGTTAACCTGGTTTGACCTATGCAAATGACTATGGTTGCAATATTTAAGTATGAGCTGACATATATGTGATATGGTGTCATACTAATCTAGATTGATCGTACATATGTGATTGTTATACATGAACGATAAATGCTTATGAGTTTATGATGTGAAAATGTTAGTTAGTTAGTGTTATGGATATTGTAATCTTATTTATGTTTGATTTGACATGTTATAAATTTATATCTTGCTAACTAGATTGATTGTGCAGACAAGATATCATCCCCTAAGGTACACTAAGGTATGTGTTTGAATTTGTAGTATACTTGGTGCTTGACTATTTGATTATGACATCTATTTGGTGTTTGAGTGTTTGGTGTCTAGTTAAGTTATTTAACATGGTATGTTGCAAGTTGGTTGAATGTCTGATGAATTGCATTATATGAGTATGGGTTCAAATGATTTTGTTTTAAGATGATTGTCCTAACATATATGTGTTGAGACAGTTGATATATACTTGAATGTAGTTGTAGTATTGTGTCCAATGACTATGAGTTGACTATGGATTATGACATGATTGTTTGTAAAAGTTGATTTCAAATTGATAGATATGATTGTCTTGATATTTGGAACATGTGGTTGACATGTGTGAGAAGTTGTAGGGTGAAATGCTTGGTATTTGCATGACAAGGTAATAGTTGATGTGCTTATATAACTAATAATTGGGTGATTTGACAATACTAGTAAGCCTTGATTGCAACAAAGTAAAAAGGGTAAAAGAAAGTAATTGGACAAGAATTCCTTTGGCTATGTTTGGAAACCCTAATTCCAAATGAATGAGTGCCTTGCATACATGGAATCTTCTTAACCTTGATTTTTGTTGAAAATGCAACAAGATGATGGAGCTTAGTGAAAAGAAGTCGCCCACTAAGTGGGCCCGCAGGCTATTTTTGGCACAAAGTCTATTTTTAGACATATGGATTATGGTCTATGAGTTGCAGGATGCTATTATGGATGATTGGTCATGTTGGTAAAAATAGATGGACCTCTATTTTTAGACATATGGGCAGAGTCTATTTTTACACTGCTAGTCTAAAAATAGAACAGTCGAATATTATTAGCTCTTAATAATATTTGGACTATAAACATTATCTTATCCTCTTGCAATACTTCAGTTCGAGCTATGGATGTGGCACATGCAACTTCCAGAAGGAAATACGCTTTTCTTATGGGTTAGTTGAGCTATTGCATGAAGGACTTCAGTTAGAACTCAAGTGGTTGAGTTTTGGTGGAGTTGATTGAGGAATTGATGGAGTTGTGTTCAGTTTGACTTAGTTGAACTAGTTGTATTTAGTCTAACTGACAAATACACTAGTGATGAGTGGTGTGAATTAATTATTAATTAATTCACTAATTATTAACTTATAAATCAACTAAAGAATACATCAGTTAACTCAGTGCATGGACAGTTCAGTGGAGACAAGTGTTAGAGGTGAGTGAAAGGGCAAGACAACTGTCAATTGTGACTATAGT
>APFE031027739.1:113092-130663 GCA_000404065.3 Pinus taeda | reverse complement strand
TTCTTAATACTGCTAAATTGATGATCAACGTAGAGGAGGTTATGTATTATGCATGATTCCGCAAATAGTGTATAATCAGGATAATCTCTGTGAATAAGTGTCATATTATTCAAAATTTCTACAATTTTGTATGAGATTATGTGGATATGTGCTATAGTCATGAACATGTACTTGACATGTATATTAGTCATTCTCTAGTTGCAAAAGGATTTGTCAAGGAAATTGGAGTCCCTTAAGAGATGGCATGGATGTGTTCATTTGCAAGAAATGTGCTTAACACGACAAGGTAAGGTAACCATTGTATTGTTATGTTTATTTATGCACTAACAATTATGTGTTGATGGAATTATGATGCAGTGGATTGCATGGCGAAGAGATTGCCACGAAATATTGAAGAAGGCTCGGGTTGACCTTTCCTTGGGAATCATGGGGATTGAGTCAAGGTGTTTGTTGCTAGTCTTGTGTTTTGTTGTCCTTGATTACGGTTTTGTTTGTGTCTTGTGCATGGCCATGCCACTTGGGTTGTAATGCCATTATTGGTTTCATGGTTTCCTTCTTGGTTGTTTCTTATCTTGCCTTTTACGTTTTGAGTGTCTTGGGAATTGGTTGGGGAAGAGGAAATTTGATGAAGTTCGGGGAGAGTTATGTGGTACACGAAAGGTAATGTAAGATTTAGATGAAGTATTGTGCATGAGTAGGAGCAATAGAAGGTAAGACTATGGCAGTCGGTTGGACTGGCTGGGTCCATTGTAGTATGGTGGCAATACATACATGAGAATGATAACCAAAAAACGTAAAGTAAATGCATCTGAGGTGTCAGATTCTTTGGCTATTTTGGGAATTGTCCTTCTCAATTCCATGCATGTTGTGCATGAATAAAGGAAGTTCTCTTAACCTTGACCTTGATATCTAGTAATTATGTTATGATCATGATTATGCTTACGTTCATGATATATATTTATAATATATATATCTATAGTAATATTATTATATGTAGGTTATGTATGTCGTGTATATATATGTGTGTATGTATGTCGTTGTCTGGCAAAACCATGATTGTTTTATGCTAATGTTTATGTATATGTATGTATGTGCCCATGTATCTATGTTACTGTCTGACAGGGCCATCAGGAATCGTTCTTGTGGAGGAATGATTTGTTACGCAGGAAAATGACATGAAGAGGTTCTCGGTTTATGAGGAATCAAGTGGAAGAGTAGTCATGAAAATATACAAGGTCAGTATCATGTGGCTATGAGTTGATATTATGTGAGTATTATGTCTATTTTATGGACATGTTATACCAAAGGATACATCAGTGAAATGAAAGTAGTGTGGTCTGTGACATGCTAGGATAAGCATGAATAAGACACTGGAAACAAGGTTTCTTAGTAAGGACAATGTGGTTTCGGACGTGTGGTATTACTGTTGTGCATATGTTGTATATTTTGTACATGTTGCATATGGGATGATTGTGCGCATGCAATATTGTGCATATGTAGTGTGTGTACATGTTGTTTATGCAATATTATGTATAGGGTTTTAGTACAGATAATGTTGTATGAATGTTGCATATTTAGTGCTGGGTATATATGGTGCTATGTACATGTTGGATATATGGTGTTGTGTGCATATTGTACTACGTGCATGATGGATATGTGGTGTTGTATGCATATGGTGCTCTACGCATGTTGGATATGCGGTGATTTGTATAGTTGATGCTATGTACATGTTGGATATGCAGTGCTATGTACATGTGGTGTTGCGTGCATGTTGTACATGTGGTTATATGTACATATGGTGTGGTGTGCAAGATTTTACAAGTGGTGTTGCATGCATGTGGTGATGTGTACATGTTGTACAGGTGGCGCTGTGTGCAAGTGGTGTTGTGTACATGTCGTGCATGTAGCACTGTGTACATGTGGTGTCGCATACATGTGGTAGTGTTTACACATTGTACAGGTGGTGCAATGTACATATGGCATTGTATACATGATGCGCAAGTGGTGTCATGTACATGTGATGTTGTGCACATGTTGTGTAGGTGGTTGCAGTGTACAGATGGTACTATGTACATGTGGTACATATGGTACTGGTATACGTGTGGTATTGTATGCATAGCGTACATGTTGTGTTGTGTACATGTGGTACTGTGTATGTACATTGTGTAGTCATGGTCTTGTGACATGTGTATTCATTATGTTGTACTCTATGTGGGAACATGTATTGTGTGGCATTGTACAGTGGGTATAGATGTATGGATTGTGTTGTATATCGGATGTATGCATATGTATTTTTTGGTGTTGCACATTATGTGCAGATGAATTTCTTTTGATGTACACTGTGCATGTATACGCACATACACTGGGTGTAGGTGTATGTGTTGTATGTTAGGTGTAGGTGCATGCGTTGCATGGTGTTGAATGGCGCATGTGGTTGTACGTTTGTGACGCACACTATGCATATGTGCACCTGGTTGATGAGAAGGCACTGGGTGTTTGTCGGGTGTGGAAATCAATCCAGTGTGTGTACATAAAGCACAAAGGTAGAAGTAAGGATCGATGAAGGACAAGTATCTGTATTGTATTGTATTTTAGTTTTACTATGCATATGATTTATGATTATGGTCTATGATGATTACATGTGATTTATGATTCTGGTTTATGATGGTTACATGTGATTTATGATTTTGATCTATGATGGTTATGTTTAGCTCATGTGATGTTTTTATACATGATGCTACTTTGACTTGTCATGACAGGAAGTAAACAGAATTTCAAGTGTACCTTATTGACGAGCTACCAATGACGTATGATTTGAAGTTATTTCAATTTATTTTGAATCTAATGGAAGCTACGTGCTTGGTACAGGAAGCACAAAAATGCTTGGTTGGGCGATTAAAATCAACTGCAAGAATCACTAGCAGTAGTGAAAAGAATTGGAATATGCAGCAGTATGTTGGTAAATCACTTCAGGAACAAGGCCATTGTGGGACATTGATACCCAATTATGTCTGTTGATTTCCATGAGAATATTATGATTGGAATGATGGTTTTGAGGTTGGTATATGCCTTTGTTGTTTGATCTTCCGATACGAGGAACCCTTGCCAAGGGATGGACTACCTGGGATGGGGGTGCCAATAGAACTTGGAAGGTGAGTGACTGCACGGAAGGGGTGACCGTAGTGCTTGAGGGAATATGTAGTAGATAAGGGAAGGTCGGGGATGTATTTTGTTTGTTGTTATAATTTTTAGATTAGATCAGATGCATATTAGGAGTGTGCCCTGGAACAATGAGACGATAACTATTCATTGACAGGACAAGTGGTGCAGGATTATAGTGTTGGACATTGGTTATAGATTTGGCCTTGCAATAGATTCTGGACTTCCTAGGAAGGAGGTGTATCTTGGTACTACTTTGAGGGTGGAGGTGTGAGCCTTTGGATTCATTTTTTGATTGATACGAGCATCGTATTCTCTTATTTGCTAGTTTAGCAGATGTGTATATGTGAATATTGTAAATATCGTAATGAGATGTGTTATAAAGCTCCAATATGCGTATGTTATCATGTTGTCATGGTGCTTTGTTTTAGTATATGGTCATTGTAAATACTATAAAGAGCTATGTTATAAAGCTCCATGGGAAGTATATTTTGTTTTCAACAAACATGTTGGTTATAGGTGTCATTGAAGACCGAGGACAATGTTCACCCAAGGGGGGGTTCTATAATAGCCCTAGTGAAAATTCCATGTAAAAAATATATAAATACCACGGATGATGGGACACATATTCCAAGATGAATGGTGGGCAAGACATCCTAGTGGGGTTCATTTGGTTTTTTATGGATAAGGAAATTGACAAAGGCAATGGCTAAGGCATTAAAGAGGGAAAAAAGTATTTTGGCACATTTATTTATGAAAATAATGGAAATTAGGAGAAAAGAAAGGTGAAATGTCACAGCTTGCATGTGAGGAGGAAATTGAAGGAAAATAATGGAAAATGAAGAAAATAGAGGTCTCATTAATAAAAAGGCTTCTGAGGATCATTTGGCAATCTTTGTTCGTGTAACCTTTTGTCAGTTTAGTGTTGGAGCTCTCTCATTATTCTCTCTCTCTCTCTCATACCCTTGGATGCTTAGAGTTTTTCTTGGAATAGTCTTAGAGGGTGTGGCATACTCGCATTCCTAGAGCAAGAAGGAAAAGGAAGAGTAGGAAAGCAAAAGAAGGCATCAACATTAGCAACTATATCATATTTTCTTGCAAGTACCAAGTTGCATGTATGATCTATTCACTAGTTTTGGCATGCATGGCATATGCATGTGGTTTCTTGGTTGTGATCTGTATTAGCATGGAGGATTGCCTGGATCGACAATGGAGTGCCTAGCCTTGCCATTTCCTGGATAACCATGGTGATTATGGGTTTACTTTCACTGTTTGTTTTTGGTTGGTTCTCATGTTTCCTTAGCTTGTGTTGAGTTATTAGTCTTGGAAGCCTTGGTTAGACAAATGCTCTAGAATCCCTTGGTGGGTTGAGTTACTAGTCCTAGAACCCTTGGTTGGAAAAATGCTTTGGAAGCCCTGTATAACATGTGAGTTGAGTTACTAGTTCTGGAAGCTTTGGTTGGAAAAATGCTCTAGAAGCCCTGGAAGGCTTGGATGGAGATCAATCTGATGATGGTTTTGTGATGTTCAACCATGAGGTGGAATCACTATTTGATGGGTTGAGGTGGATGGCCTCTGGAAGCCTTGGATGAGTTTTGATTGATGTGTTCTATGAGATCCCGCATTAATGTTTGGAATATGGCACGGAGGTGAATGGTTGAAGAGAGATTTGGCTCAACCATTCTATGGTCGGTGGAGCATGGTAGTCCCATCTCTAGTTGGTTTATTGCATTCATTAATGAGAAATTCATTCGCTTGACTTTCATGTGAAAATATACTGGTGTATATATGGATTTTGATGGCTGATATATTTATTGTATTTTTGTTCCTATTATGTTGGTTTTATGTACATTTTGTGATAACAGCTATGTATGGCTCTGAACATGTTTTTTACTTGTACATGAATGGATAATGTGTCTATGACCTGATAGATTATAATGCAATAAATGGAATGATGGAACAATGGTTCATAACAATTCTTAGATAAGTATGAGATCCCTACACTTAATTCTGTTGTTTATACCTGTAGGTTACATGTTCGCGATATGTTTGATGAACTGCCTGTCATGTCTAGTAGGGGTCTAGTTAAGGTCTTGATCAAATTATTGCTTTTGCTTCATTGTTTCCCTGTACATCTCCTGATTCTAAGCTGTCATCCCATTTTGGGAAGTGGCCCAAGCTCTGATTTTGAAAAAGTGGCTTAAATCTTGGAGTTGCTGGCATAGAACTAGCAATTCTGGTCCACAATCATTGGCAGGTAGGCCTATGAGAGCGACTTTGGGTTTATGGTTGCTCCCTTGCCCATAGCATGAGAGCGATTATGGCCTAAGAGGCCCAAAACAATAGTGGGACCTAGGGACAAGCTGTCTGAGTGGCTAACTTGTCTTCTGAGGGCTTTTTTAATGATGTTGGATGACTTTGCATGATTTTTTGTTGATTCCACTTCCTTGAGGTCACATAGGAGGTCAAATATGATCATAGTAGCCTCTCATCTCATGTTTACCCCAATTGGCATGGTTTCTTGGGTGGATGTGGGAGGAGGGTGTTATAGTCCCTTTTGCTTTATTTCAATTTAGCAACTTTCACTTTCTCTTTTTCTTCACTCTGGCATGTGTTGCTTTTGCATTTTCTTTCTTTAGCTTTTGCAAGTGTCGTTTTCATTTTTTTCTCATTTTCATTTTTTTCTCATAGTCGCAAGTGTCACTTTTGATTATTTTCACTCGTACATATATCTTAATATGACGCACCACTAGAGGTAGTTCTAATGCTCTCTTCTACATTAGTTGACGTTATCTATCATGAGAATATACGCTAGACACATTCCCACAAATCAACACACTTTCCAGTTGTAATCAACACCTGTGTTGTAAATTGTATTCTAAGTGTTGCAAAGCTACGTTTCAACTATCACACTTAGAAATACGTGTTATTTTGCTATTGTTTCAAGGTATGCATGTGGATTTTGATTATTGTGCATTCTCTTTGCTTATGTTGATACTATACGAGTGTGAGATCGTTATTTCAGGACTTGTTTGCATGTCTTGTTCTCTCTTGTTTCATTGGTCCCAAACTTAGTCAATTTTGAACCTTTCACTATCTTTGCAACTTGCTAAAATTTCTTTCTCATGGAACTATGTAGTCTTAAGTCGCAGTGAAGCATCCTTTCCCTCTTAGAATTGTGCACTACACAACCCTAAAGAATAGCCTCCTTCTCCACCTTTACATTGAGCAACCTTGGATTCTAGACCATTAACTAGGCTGCCTAGCCTTGCCATTGTAGAGTTTATGATCCCTCCTACTTTGGATTACACATTACACAGTTGCAATGGATAGTGGAGCCTCCCTGCGTCCTTGTCATTCCCAACTGTGTAGTCCCCTAAGCCTCCTCTGAAGCTACTACACATTTCACAGTTATTGTTTCCTAACCCCCTCCTTGTCTTCATAACTTGCTCAACTTCACAATCCCATTGTTTTTCCTGGCCTCAACTACACATTGCATAGTTCTAGGGGAAAATGGAGCCTCCTCTGGATCACTACGAAAGAGAACTTCTTATTACTCTGAGCTTGCCTCTCTTTCATTGTGCATTGCACAGTTATAGTTAGCAAGCCTCCAACCCTTATTTGCTAGACCTGCCCACTGTGCAGAAGACCTATCATGTCCTCCCTTCATTTCACATTACACAATTCTAGTAAGAAATGAGGCACCCTTAGAACCTTGCAACGGAGAACTATGTAATCCTTCTCTCTCTCTCTTTCTCTCATAGGTAGCCTCAAGCCTCAAGCCTCTAGTCATTGTCTCCAATACTTCACAGAAATGCTTGCCTCTTCCTATTACCCTTGTGTAGTGTGAATTTCTATTGTACACTCTCCCACTCCCTACCTTCTGTAACTACACAATTCTTATGTTCATGCTCTCAAAACCCTTACCCGTTGCCTCATCACAATTAACATATTTCATGAGAAAACAAAGGTAGAATAGGTGGTTTATGGACCAATGTTGGCTTGTCATGATGTTTTGGCCACCAACAACCCCCCTCCTTATGAAGTGTTATTGCTAATACTAAATAAGTGGGGACCCTTAGTAAAAAATTAAAAAAAATAAATTAGTGTTATATTTCCTTTTAGATGAAACTTGCAACATCATGGACATAGGAAAATACCTTTGAAGAATCTAAAAAGCTTAAGTTTCATAAAAAAGAAAGTAAATTCACTCCTTAAGAGATATCGCATCACGCAAAGAATGATAAGGTACCTTCTAATGAGCCAAAATGATAAAAAGCGCAATATTGCGACGCGAAACTCCATCGCATCGCATGCATTAATAAACACTCACATTAAAAAACCTTAAAAATCGCCGATATGCGATATCACATATCGCACATCACAAAAATCACATAAATTACACATAATGACCAAACAATTAAGCGATCTGCGATCTTGCGATATTTCGATATTGCGATACTGTGATCGAGTAACCTTGGGATAGAACAGCACGATGAGATTGTGATAATGCGATGCAACGATCTGCGATATCGCAAAGCAAAATCGCAAGACCTCCCCATCGCAGTTGGTTCTGGCTCATTATTCGAGAAAACTTTTTTTAGGCTAAGAATTGGTCATGCACTTTAAATGCAAATTAATGAGTTGTTGCTAGTTGTTAATGAAGTATGCTGTTGTGTTTTTTGAAGAACTAGTTCACGTAAGGTGGCATGTTTTGCATATCTTCGGCATTTAAAGTTTTCTTGTCATTATTTTTATCTCTACTTCCACCTCATTTGTAAACTGCAGGAACGAAGGACAAAGCGTTATACAAGACAGTGTGCAGGAAACTATGAGGAGGAAAGGCAGTACTCCAATGTCCATTTTGGAAGACACACCTAATCTACTTAAGGAAGAGAAAGAGCCGCATAACTCTTCTGAGGCATCCATCACAGATTTCTCATATACAGCCATGGTTGAATGGGTACTGAACGATGCTGATACCAGAAACAAACAGTTTAATGCTCAGGACCAAGAGCTCATGGAATCACTATCTTTACAAATTTTGAGCTTTATACCCGATAATAGAAAAAGGCGCAAAAGGCGAAAAACACATCAGGGAAGCCCAGATCAAGAAGTAGAGGCAGTTTCCGATGCATGATTAGCGCTAATCGTGCATCGCTAAGAAAACTTGCTCGAAAAGGAAGGCTTCTAATTACTCAGTCACCTACAAGCCCCGAAAATTGCAAGAAAGCAACGATAGAAACAAACTGGAAACAGAAAGCTAAAGAAAAAGCAGAAGCAATCCAAGGGTTAACCAAGTTGAAATGGGATTATTACCAGGAATACATGGTAAAGCCACATAGTCATTGGATGACTCTCAAGTGTATCATCAATTTTGCTTAGAAGATAGTGCCAACTCTTGCCGATTCTATTTGCTTAACTCAACCAAAGGCGGAAGACAGTCAGCTGACTCTACTTAGGAAAATACTGAATGCTTGCGACGTTAAGGAGCAAATATAGAAATAGTTAGATATTAGATTTAATTTTAGAATTAGTTTTGCTTAGAAAAAGGACGATCATTTAAAATGAATCCTGAATTTCTGTAAATAAGTTATTTAGTTAGTAGTATTTAAACCCTTCTCATGCATTTTGTTGCGGGAAGTTCTCCCCTAAGGTTCTTGGGTGAAACCTTAGCAGACGGAAAATTATCTAAGTTAAGAAACACACGCACAACCAACCGTTTATGCTATAAATAACTACTTCTAGGGTGAGAGGAGCATACCCGTGGTCCTACGTTTGGGTAGTTACTCAAGGGTGCAAACCCTTCTTCACGTCCCTTCCGCTCCTTGGTCCTGTAAAAATCACAATCCCACAAACTACAACAGTATATGGACAAGATTTTACATAAAAAATGATCTTTATGTTATATGAAAAGATGAGTTAGTTACAAACTTATAAGCATCTATTTAAGTATGAACTTCACATATAAATATCATTAACACAAAGAAAAGAGCGTTTCGGGAACAAGACGTGTTTCTTTATTAGATAAGTAAAATAATATGAAACAAGAGCAATATCACCTGAAACTGCTTCTGCAGGCTCCAAGCTCAGCCTCCTTCTGGATCCGTCCCGCCTCAAGCCACTAGTAGGTCACCTTCCATTACTCTCTCCAAGATGTGATGGGAAAGAATGAACATCCAAACACAAGGAAACAAGGGTTTCCTGTACAAGATGGGGGAAGTGCAGAAGGCACAAGGGTCTTCAGACCTGATCAGGGGGAAAAAACTCAGTATAATAACCTTGCTCTATGATCTTTCCTCCTTAGGCCTTCCCCTTGATGTCTTTTTATACCAACTCCAAAGTAGTTTTTTAGTTAGGAATTGGTTGGGGACAGTTGAGGCCACGGGCACTAACAGGTGATCAGCAGGTAAAACCCGCGATCTCCGCCCGAAAATAAGGAGTTTTATATTTTTTAAGTGTTTTAATACATATACGCGGGTTAGGTATGTATGAACCTGCGTATACACGCGTTTAACTCACATAGCATCAATCATCACTTCTGGGGCTTGCACATGGTAACCAGGACTTCCCGAGAGGTCCCCCATCCCAAATCGCCTCTGGCTCAAGCGCGCTTAACTGTGGAGTTTCCCCACAATCAAGCCCACTTATCTAGCTACCCCATTTGCAAAACATTAGCAAGTATTGTGCCTCATGAACCATTCAAGTAGAGATCCCTTCACTCTTTTGAATTTAAGTATTAAGGGGTTTTCGCAGTGCATTATATTAGATATCATTTTGGATTCAACTGCGTTGAGTAAGTCATTCATCTATGAACATTTCCATGAGAGGTAGTCGTAACTGACTAATTTCTCATGATTTTTTTGAATAGTTCACTTAGCACTCATTGCATTGGGTGATGCTCACAGGGGTGAAGAGGTGGCATTGAAACTAGTGAAATGAATCACATAGCATCAATTATCACTTCCGAGGCTTACACCCGGTAACTAGGACTTCCTAGGAGGTCACCCATCCCAAATCGCCTCACCCCCCCGTTTGCATCTGATATGACCGCAGCTGATTCTCTAATAGCATCTTCTGCCGCATGGAAGTGCCCTAATACAATGTTGTCAAAGTATCCCACATCTCCTTTGTTGTGTTCTTCTTAGCAATATGTGGCACGACATGATTCTTGACCCCATCAAGGATTATGCACTTTGCCCTCGCCATTGCATCCTCATACTTCTCATTATCAACTGGGTCTATTGAGATAGCCATGGTTCTCAAGGCGAAGCCATTGATGCGATGTCTATCTAGGACTGCCAGGTTCCTGGCCTTCCAGATGAAAAAGTTGGAAGCCCCGTCCAACCTGTCCTGATCCCTCAGTCCGTTCACTACCATCTCCACTCCTCTTCTGGACTCCCTCTGAGTTTCGACTTCCCTCTTAGAGGTTCTCTCTTAGACTCCCTCTAAGTCCCAATTTCCCTCCTGGAAATCTTCCCCCCAAATGTCGAACCACTCCTCTCTAATCCTCTTTGCAACTGCAACTCGAATCTGGATTTCTTGGCTAGAAATTTGTTAAGGCAGTGACTCCCTCTGCCTTGGTTTTGTCCCATTAGGTACTGCTCTGCTCCGACAGAAACAACACCCCACCAGCTTCCCAACCACAATCTGCCCACAACTCCCTAGGCCTCGACAACTGAAGAAATTGAGCCTTCCAGCGTTGCGCAATCCCGGCAAAGGCGGAATCACTCCTCTGGCCAACTGCGTCAAGCCTACCTGGTAGAGTAGGATGACATGGCTCTTTGTGAGCCTCTTCTGCCTCTCTCTGCCTCTGTGCTGGCCTTCTCTCTAGCTCAAAATGATGACGTAGGCCCTTTGCATCACTCCTTCTATGCTGCTTCTTCTTAGGAGCAACTCTATCTCTCGGGACAGCGTCTACTGCTGCAAATTTCCGATATTGCTGATGCCTTCAGTCCTCCTGTGATCTGCAATGCTCTATTACCATGTTGAAATTTCTAAGTCTTACACATTAGAAATCCCTACTACATTATCTGGTTTATTTCACCTACTTGTTTATTCCTTAACAAGTTATTTACACATATAAATACTGAAAATAAACACAAATGCAGCCTTAACTCATATATAGATCAACAATTAAAATACTAGACAAACACACAAGGGACACTGTTATTTTTGGTCAAACGTCCTCGGAAAAACCCAATGCGGGAAAATCGGTGCAACAGTTAGGAGGGTTTTATTATTATGTAGATTCCTTGAGTACAACTAGGGTGCCAAACTGGCTCATCCAACAAATATTGTTACACAGCAGTAATACCTCTTCTCGGAGACAAATATTCAGCCTCTTAGCTTAGTCTGCCCCACGAAAAACCTTCTGGTGCTTCCTCTTGGCTTTGTGTCAGCCCTGCCAACTTCAGATCAACCCCTGAAGCCTTTGCGTCAACCCTCTAGTCCTCTGCATTGGCTCTCTGGCCCTCTGTGTCAACTCTTTGGCCTTCTGCATCACCCACGCAGGCCCCTCAGCCTCTGTGCAATCTCTAGTTGCCTCTGCGTAGCTTCTGTTGCCTTTGCGTAGCTCTAGTAGCCTCTGCGTCAGCCTCTCCAGGCTCTACACTAACTCTCAGGCACCATCTCTCCCTCTTTGCTATGTACTCACTGCCCCTCGCTGCAACAGATCACTTGTTTGAATTTTCTCAGCAATCCCCGCTCCAGAAAATAGAACTGACTGATCAATCTTGGTGTATCTCCAACTAACCCTCAAGCCTCATCTTATACTTTTCCTGTTGAGTCTTCAACGGACGAGATTAAGTCTCTAATCAATGGCTAAGATTAGATTTGGCTTGATCCATGTCATTTAGAAAATTCTCTCCCACTTTTATATTAATACCCATTAATATTTTTTAATTTTCCTGAGTTTAGACTTAGGAACCCCATTAAAAATATTAATTATTTTAATATCTCTCTAACCGGGTGGAATTTTCCCAAACTGTTTCTGGGTCTTGGAGATCTCATGTGCTTCAGCCTCTCCACCAATTTTCATGGCTAGAGCACATCAGGTGCTACCACAAATCAACGGTTCTTTTGGTCACAAATTAAATATGTTTTGCAACTCACCAAACCAATTTATTACATGATCAAGTTTGCAGATTCAGATCGGACAATAATTGGGGAGGTGTATGAGCAAATGGATAGCATGTTCGGGTAGATTAATGATATTGTTGAGCCTAGAGATATCACCTTGTACAATTATATTCGTGCAAAGGTGGAAAAACGATAAGATATGCTAAATGTTCCATTGCATGCCTTAGTATATGTTTTGACACCTAAATACTATCATCTGTCATGGCTTTCAACACAAACACCTGTGGGGGGAGTAGGAGAGAACCACACCTAGATCTAGAGTTCTATCTAGTTATATGAGAGCATTGGATAAATTAGTCCCTGATGAGGAGGAGGCTGTCGTGGTACGGAAACAGTTCAGCAACTATACACTTAGCACTGGTCCATTAGGGAGCATGCATGCAATTAGAGATTGAGAGATTTTTTCTTCTCTTGAGTGGTGGAACATGCATGGAGGTGCTACTCCACTTCTACAGACTTTGGCATTGCGGGTGCTATCACAGGTGGTAAACACTTCTTCTGTAGAGAGGTGTTGGAGCTCTTATTCTTTCATCCATAGTGTTAAAATGAATAGGTTAAATTTAGACCAGGCAGAGAGCTTGGTTTATGTTCACTACAACTTGCAATTGTTGTCCCATTACTGTGATGATGCAAAGACTAATAAAGACCTTAAGGTTTGGTACAAAAATCCAAAGGATCTCAATTTGGAGGATGGAGTGTTGCGATCAAAGAAATTAGAGGATGGTCTTATCCAGGATGATGATGATCGAGTTGAGATGCCACCCCATTTGGCCCCTTAGTTCCTAGGTTCCATGCTTGAACACCAACAACAAGGGCTTCAGCTTCATCAGTTTCAGTGCCACAACTTCCACAACCACCATCTTCTTCATTGCCACCACATGGAGGCCCACCGCCACGTACTGTTCATTGTGGAAGGAGGAGAGATTAGTAGATATACTCACAATTTACTACTTTTGTCACAGATTAAACTTGTAGGCTTGTTGTGAATTTGAACTTTTTTGTCTTACTCTTCCTAGTTCAGTGTGTACTTGAGTCTTGGTGGTGGCCAAGTGGCCAATTTTGTAAACGTTATTATTTGAATTTTGGACATGACTAATGTTGACAGTTGCTCACTTGCTAGATAAGTTACTTGAACGTTTGATGATTTTATCTTCTAAATGTTTTATGTTATATAATATGCTTAAAAATTTGATTTAGGTTTGTAATTACTAGAATCTAGATGGTTGATACTCGAATAATTAATCATTGATGTACAATGGAATCATGGATGCCATATCTATCTTGATTTATGTAAAAATATGCATGTTTTCATGTCCTCTACAACTAATTTGGTATTTGGGATGTCTTTTTTGAATATAAATGCAATATATATATATACACGCTTCTGAGATGCTTCACTTCCTAGATTTTTGGGAAATGACACTTCCGCGTCCCCGCTTCGTGCAATGTTGGGCTAAGAGTAATGTGGAGGGAATACATGTGTTAACTAATCCACAAATGAACAAGGCCAATAATACAAAGGTGTTGACATGGACATAATGCAACCAAACTAATGAGGAGATCCACCCAATCATCATGTACCACAGACAAGATCAAACCATATCTCCTAACCTAGTGGTGTAATGACTAGACAATCAAGAATAGAACCATGGAAAATGCCATTTTGAACAAGATATCAACTCAGAATATCGCCAAAGGCTGAATACATCATCACTGGAAACACTACTGATCTCTAGGGGCACCAGTCGATGACTCTGCACCATATAATTTCCTCTAGACATCACAACAGCTAATTGATGAGGCAGTTAGTTGGAACGAGCCATAAGGGTAATGCTCGGTAAAAGTGTGTGTGGACCATAATAATCCAGAGTCTGAACAATCATTAATTAAAATCATCTGCAAATATCTCTTACATGTGATGGAAAGCACAGGGCAATGCTCATGTAGCATAATGTGTAACAGGCTGCACAGCTTGTGGCTTTGGCATTTTAACTAGTATACCACATCTGACTTGCATGGATCTAAATTTCAGTTTATCATGAGTTCTTGTACAGTTTTAGGTAACTTAATTTTGGAAGTTGACCTGATTGCATAATGATTCCATTGGTATACGATTGCTTTATTCTTTGTTCAAGTGTGAGGGGATTACTTTTTGTTATTATTCTTACAATGGATATCTCTAAAGCATTTCGTACTTCCATGCTGTTATATTTCTTTACAAATTAAGGTTTTAAATAATATATGTTACTTCAATTTTCAGATACAATTATGGAATTTTTGATCTGCTGTTTAGATAATTGCCGGGTTTTTATTGTAGGATGTGAACGTAGACAGCAATGTGGTCACATCTGTAGACATTCTTGCATGTCCCATTTGTTATAAGCCTTTGATCAGAAAAGGTCCTTCAGGACTAAACATGTAAGACAATATTGACATGTCTGAATGCATGAGCTAATTATCGCTTACTTGAATCCAGTATTGTAATTAAACTCAAAGCAGTGTTTAATCATTTTGTCCATTTTCCTGTCTGATACTGGTTGGGATGACGTGCATTGCATTGATACTCTTTATCAGATATCTTTGGCTACCAACTTGCATTGCTGATGTTGTGTTTGCATTTCCCTTTTTGCTAGGTCCTCTTTATCAAGGTCTGGTTTTCAATGCGAAAAATGTAAAAAGGCATTCTCCAGCAGAGATGTTTATTTAGACCTCACTGTCACAGCCAGTTCAAGTGAATATAATGAGTACAAACCACTCCGAATAGAACTGTTCAGGTGTGAATAAATCCACTGACTGTTTTTTTGAACTCTTTTCTTTTGTTATTTATATTTTGAACAAGGGCCATGAGCATGAGTGTCAGGTGATGTTTTTCTACATGTTTAAAGAGTTAGGAGTGTAAAAGTCATATATTATAAATAGTATAATATATAATATACTTTAATTTTTATGGCTATGGGAATAGACAACTAGGCCAGGCTCATACTCACATGACATGGGGTCGATTCTGACTCTTACCACTATAACCTCTAGGTGAAATCACACATACCCCAACACATAGATCACAAGCTAAATTGGGGGGATTCAAACCTTGGATCACATACTTTACATAATACTCCATAACATGGTCATCGCCAATTGAGGTGACCCCTGGGGGCAAAGGAATATACAATATTAATCTCCAAAACAAAATGTCTTTTGATTTTATTGTGCCAATTACATCTTGAACAGTGATCTTGACATGCAGATGGATGAACAACCTTGCAGACTGTAGTCATGAGGACATTGATTGCTAAATTGGCATAAAATTTTCATTGGACAACGGAAATATCATTAATTAAGCTACATCAGGTTTAGGAAGGATGATTCACAAGTGGCTCTAAATTTGCATATTTTGTTCTTAAGCAATCATTTGATTCTATTATTATTGGTTGGTTAATATTTAATCTGTATGTCATTATAAGAAAGACATTAGGTGTTAAACTTTTAATTCCATATCTAATTTAATATCCCCAGTTGATTATTAACCCAGAAAAAGAAAAAAACTAAATCTGAATCTACTGAATAAGAAATATTTTGCAGTTTTAACTTATAAATTTCCAGAAGAAGCAGACATAGGAAATAAATTCTCACACACATAAATTTACCCTCCAATTGAACTTCTTTTTATTTATGAAAATAGTGAAGGCTCCCTAACTGGGAAAACCGACCTTCTGTATGCCTATCCGTACTACTGCTTTCAAACAAGAAATGATCTGGCTAGATCATCTCTCACTAAGCCTTGTTCCTCTCTTTAGTTAGGAAGCAGAAAATTTGGAATTTACATCAATTAAACTTCGTTGAACACAGCCTAGAAAAAACCCCAAATTGCAGAAAATCACACTTGCACATTGTTGTACCAATTCTAGGCAGAAGATGGACTCAGCTGTATGGCCTGCACAGTCCTCAAGCTGTGCGCTAGCCACTTCCTCTACCTCTGCGATTTTGCTGTCTGAAAAACTCACTTGATCTCCACTGAAAAATATGGCCAGATTTGTCTTAAGCTCCTGGGCTCTTCTTTTCATTTATTGCTGATCCTTTTCCTCTTCTTCTCAGCTTGTGTTTTAACAATCACTATGTCTCACACTGACTGAGAAATTCTTTTGTTAAAACTCTATGTTCTTCTCTTTTTATTCTGCTTTTTATAATTCTTTATTGGGCTAAACCTCTAACGCTAATCTCCAAAGTGATTGACAGATGACATTAGACCTCACTTGAGATCAATGGTTGTGATTAAGTCTAAGTCACTAATGTAATTAACTTACATTTTCTTAGACTTTCCTAGCTCAATAGCCAACATTAATTTGACTTTAATTAACATGCTTTCCCTAAGTTAAACTTAGGAAATTATAAAAAATTATTTAATAAATTGAGGATAATTAAGCAAGTTTCCTAAGTGAGACTTGGGACTACTCCTGCATACTTGAAACCTATCTTATGCAGAAACATCTATCCATTGCTAAACTTCAACACTCCCTCTTAGTGAAGAAGGTATTTTGCACCAGTTTTAGCTTATCTATATAAACGAAAAACTTCCCTTTTATCAAGGGCTCGATCAGAATATTTGGAGCTTGCTTACCTATGGAGATATACTGAGGCTTCGATGAAGTGATACCTGAATTCGATATGCTTGGACCTGTCATGAAATAATAGATTCTTGGAAATTTTGATACAAATTTTTTGAAAATTGGAAGGTTAGGGATGAATTTCCTTAAATAATATCTCATTTCCTAGAATTTCGGAGCGACTTTCTAAAAATAGAAAGTCATGTCAAGCATCTCAAGTATGACTTTCCAAAAATAGTAAATCACCTTGCTTCAATTGGTAATAAAGTATAGTTGATGGAAAATTACTCAACTTATCATTACTCAATCTTATTAGTTCAATCTCGACTTAATCATCAATATTATTAATATTATTACTAATATCCTTTATGATACTATGATATTATTATTAAAAGGAATTTCAAGTCACCTTACCTTCATCACCTCAATCACTTCGCATCTCTCTCCTTGATGACTCACATGGCACTACGAAACTCTCTCTCTCTCTCTTAATGATACGTTACACTCTCTCTTACGCACTCATTAAAGACATGGTATATTCCCCTTACACTCATTAAAGGCATGTCATAAAAGATTCCTCTTGTTGTCACCCAAATTGTACATGCGAGATGGGACAATGCTCAGGACCAATGTTGCACGAAGCGGGGACGTTTTTTGGAAGCGGGGACGC